>JALIHJ010000038.1:0-253801 GCA_022984795.1 Fabrea salina | reverse complement strand
CACACCCTAACACCCTAACACCCTAACACCCTAACACCCTAACACCCTAACACCCTAACACCCTAACACCCTAACACCCTAACACCCTAACACCCCTAACACCCTAACACCCTAACACCCTAACACCCTAACACCCTAACACCCTAACACCCTAACACCCTAACACCCTAACACCCACCCTAACACCCTAACACCCTAACACCCTAACACCCTAACACCCTAACACCCCACCCTAACACCCTAACACCCTAACACCCTAACACCCTAACACCCTAACACCCTAACACCCTAACACCCTAACACCCTAACACCCTAACACCCTAACACCCTAACACCCTAACACCCTAACACCCCTAACACCCTAACACCCTAACACCCTAACACCCTAACACCCTAACACCCTAACACCCTAACACCCTAACACCCTAACACCCTAACACCCTAACCCCTAACACCCTAACACCCTAACACCCTAACACCCTAACACCCTAACACCCTAACACCCTAACACCCTAACACCCTAACACCCTAACACCCTAACACCCTAACACCCTAACACCCTAACACCCTAACACCCTAACACCCTAACACCCTAACACCCTAACACCCTAACACCCTAACACCCTAACACCCAAACACCCTAACACCCTAACACCCTAACACCCTAACACCCTAACACCCTAACACCCTAACACCCTAACACCCTAACACCCTAACACCCTAACACCCTAACACCCTAACACCCTAACACCCTAACACCCTAACACCCTAACACCCTAACACCCTATACCCCTAACACCCTGAACAAGACAGCTGAACACCCTAACACCCAGTTAGTACACCTTAACACCCAAACACCCTAACATCTAAAAACATAGTGATAGTTCGAGAGCTTATGGTGGTATCTGGTAAACTTAAGTTAATTCAATATGTTAAGTATAGTGTGGTAGAATAGTTAATATAAGTTAGAAAGTAAGTAGGAATAAATAAGTAACTAAAAGACATGTATGAAGTAGTAGATACTTAATAGTTAAGTACTTGAAGGATGAATAATAGATTGTCAAGAGTTGAATAGAAAACAGTAGGCTAATATCTAAGTATATCAAACAGAGTTACATGAGGTGTTACATAGTAATATGAATGTGGAGTTAGTAAGTAAGCATGTAGTAAAGAAAGACGGTAGTTGAGTATGGGTAATAGAAGTTAGTATAGAGTGTGTTAGTAGTTAATCTTGAAGCATGCAATAGTGTCGAATTAGCAGTGTATTACAGTGGACATATTCAACTAAGGATTGTGAAGTAATAAATCCAAGAATAGTTCTAGTGACTAGTTCTTTAAGTCTGGAAATTAAGAACCTAACACTCTAACAGCAATCCAGAAAGTAGCTTTTACATATACACAGCAATCAAACTCTGAATGAAGATATTAAATCACGAAGTGGGTACCCAAGAATTACAAGGAACTCAGAATTCTATAATGCAATCAATGAAGACTTGGAGTACTTCCACTAGAATAGCAGAAATACTCATGCAAATTCAAGACCCCACAAAAGCATGAAGCTCATAGAAAAGTACCTGAGTCATCTAGATCAGGGATGAAGAAGAATTAATCCTGACTCAAGAGAAAACAGACCAAAAAGGAAAGCAAAACCTAAAAAGAAGCAAAAGAAGCAAAACTCAGAAAACCTAAAAGCACATCGAAAACAGCTAAGAGAGAAGAAAGAAACCCCAAATCGAAGAGAAACCACTAGGAGATCAGAAGAGCTATCCAACTAACAACTAAACCAAGCACTACTACTATGCTTGAAGAGCAAGATCAAAAACGAGTCAAACAAGCAGAAACACGAAACGAAAAGAAAGATTACAAAAGAAGTAAAAAACATCCTAAACAAAACCTTAGCCAAAGTGACAAATCACTCATCCATTTCAGATGCCTAAACGGCTTGCATCAATTCTAATAAATAAATAAAAGAGACTCAAGAGCAAAAAACCAAAAAACAGCGAAAACGGAAGATAGACTACCTGAAAACTTGAAGAAACAAAAAGAACCAAGACAACAAACGAAAAGAAAATTGCAGGAACTCACGCAAAAAGTAAGAAACGAAACACTACTGCTCTGGATGAAAAGCAAGATCAAAAGACGACACAAAAACAAGCAAAAACACGAAACAACAAGGAAAAGCACGAGAAAGAAAAAAGCAGCAAACACCCTAAGAACGAAACAACCAACCGAAAGCGACCACCCACTAACTCAACTCAGAGGCCTAGGCGGCTTGTACCAGCTCTAATAAATAAATAAATAAATAAAGAGACTCAAGAGCTATTAACTGGTTAACTTGTTAATTAGTTCTTTTAGAAATTCCGAGTCTCCAGGCTCTCCACAGTAAACTCTCAAAACTGACTCAGAGAGCTTAGAGTTGAAAGTGATTCGGGATTCAGTGCACATTCTGATTAAATTGCTCTCAAGCAAGTCTGAAAACATGCCTTTCATTCTATAAGGAAACCTCATGTTTGAGTTTCTACATAGGACTTTAAGCAAATCTTTAAATTCGGATTCCTTAACTTCCCACTTTTCAAGTTTCCCATTCAGTGAGTCTAGTCCTTTATAAATCATTGCCTCTAAGTACTCCCTCAAACTCATGTCTTTGTAGTTGGAGCAGAATTTCTTAAAGCCTCTTAGTGAGCCATGGTACTTCAGGTACAACTGCAGGTCTTCATCTGTCACTGACCTGCTATCCATTTCTCCTAGTTGCTTCATCCAGTTGATGGCTTCTTCTCCTTCTTGGTAACTAAACAAGAAGTCATGCACATCGCATTCTTCATCAATCGTACTGAGTGATCCAATTCGATCTGGAAGGTGTTGGTCACTGCTGAGTAGGATTACTTTGGCTAATCCCTTTTCAGTAAAGCCGAGTATCAGGTCTTGATGAAGTTGGCACCTTCTGAGTCGTCATCAATTCTGGGTAGTATATCCTGGAGGTCGTCGAGTATTAGAACGGGTTTTTTGCCTTGATCGATTAGTTCCCTAAGAGATTTTTGGGCAGGATTTCGTCGTTGGTTGAATCACCCTCTACTCCCAATCCTCTGTAGAAAGTTGACCATACACCCGTTTGTTGTTTTTTATATTTCCAAGTACACAGAAACAAACTGGGTCTTAGTGTCTGAGTACTTCTTGAGCATATCGGAGTTGTTAATCACACGGCAAAGTCTCTCCATAAAGGTAGACTTGCCTATCCCTTTGGGTCCGTAGACCACGTCCACTCCTCTCTCAATGGGCTTTTCAAGGTGTTTAATCCATTCCTGAGTGAGTTGGGGATTCTAGATCAAAGTCCCTTTAACTTCTGGTGCTGGCTTGGGCTGAGTCAAGGTCTCTTTGATTTTTTAAATTTATTTATTTATTTATGGTTAATGGCCCTCAGGCGTTCTCTTTGATTTTTTGGACGCTGGATTAGGAGTCTTTTAATTATATCTCTCTTTGCTTGATTCTTGCTTCTAATCTTTTGAGTTCTTCTTTTTTTCTCTGGATTCTCATGATTCTGATTTTCTCTTTTTCCAACTTTAATTGTTTTTTCTTATCAGCAAGGTTCTTGTGGTTTATGTAAATGGGAACAAAGGGGCTGAGGAATATTAGAAGGGCCACTTTAAGCCAGAACATGAAGTCGAAGAACCGGTAGATTTGAGTTCCTTCGGTTGCCGGGGAACCTTCTTGGGAAAGTTGGCTGACTATTAGCCCATAAGATTCGGCTCTTAGAGTTTGGTTTCCGATGAGGGCAATTGGGTCGCCTTTGTTGACTAGTTCCCAATCGCCCTTGTAGAACTTCAACTCTCCAGAAAACCCTTGGGGAACTCTGATTTTAGCAAAGTTGCGGGTGACTCGACTCAACATTTTATTAGCCATTGAATTAGGGGGATATGAGCTTGACTAAGTTAAGAAGTCTAGGGGGCTGGGCCTAACCTTGAACAGCACACAAAAGGCTGAAGGTAAGTAAACTTGTAAGGTTAAAGGTGATAGTACAGGAATAGCAATAGAGTATGAGCGGGAAATGGTAGATGGTGACATACTACCGGAGAGAAGCCAGAACTTAAGGTATAGCAGTAAGGACTGTGAACAACTAACCAGAACCTCAAGAGCATCAAATTCTACACTAAGCTAGCAATCACAAGAAAGATTAGGCTTTGAGAAGTGCAAGCAGCATTGCAGAAACTCAGACGACAGTATTGCTAACAATCAGCCTAGGTTCCATTTATCAGGCAGTACCAGAAAAGGTCTGAGGTAAAACTAGAATTAGTTCTTAATAAGGTTAAACTTTAAGTAGTTTATTGGATACTCTTGCTTTGGTTACTCGGAACTCGAGTTGTCAAGTAGCTATTGTTTGTGAATTAGACATAGATAATGAAACACAACAAGCAGTCATTATGCTTAATACACCTAGGACTTGGTTAATTGACTCTAGAGTTGTAATTCTTAAACCCAAGTTGAAAAGGGACCAATATTTGAGAGTACCTTTCTACTGGTTCTAGAAACAAGCTTTCACTGGTAGTAAGTAATCTTCCAGAGTCAATCCTTTGATAGGAACTCAGTAAACCCTCTGTTTGATTATAGAGTTCTGAACAGTCTGAAGACATCATGCTTATGAACAATTGGTTACTTGTTGACTTATTGATTCTTACAGTTGAACAAACTCATACATCACAGTCTGATTTATTAGTTTAGGTATAATAACTAGAGGTCTTGAACTTTGCTGGAGTTATGTTGATTGCAGGAAGCCTTTAGGAATGGAAACAAAGGGTAGTAGAAAGGGATCCAGAGACCAAAGTGCAAACAGTGAAAAACTAGGTTGTCAGAAACACAGTTCTAAGACTGAGGAGTGCAGTTTGAACACAGAACGAAGACTATAACAAGCACTAGATTGAATTTGGTAAAACTAGTGCTTGTCTAGCTACTGAATTCAGACAGATTCCAATACTTCACTGCATAGTTAGACTGTTTATGATTGCTTGCAGAAACAGTCCTACACTCACAACATAGGACAGTTAAGCACGTTGTTAAAAAGACTCTCAGCATGGTCTTTTAGTGCTTAGAAAGCTTGAGCAACTTACTTAGAGTCTTAGAAATGGAAGTAGCAACAACGCAGTAACTAGGAAATTCAAGAAGCATTCAACTTAGAAACTTGAATAGTTACTTGAGTGATGCGTGTAGAAACTAAGTATTAGACAACGACATAAACATCCTAAACACTTAGAAAGAACTAGCTAAGTGAGAACTCAGTAACCTCTGCAACTAGAACCAAGTCTCCAATAAACTATAATCAACCACTTTGATTAAGACTAGTGCTTCAACAGAGTTACTTAGTGTTTGTTCACTCAATAAACAGTCACTTGGTAGTTGTGTTCAGCAAAAGAACTTAGAAGCAAAGTTGTTTAGTGTCGTGAATGAATAGAAAGAAGTATTGGGTAGTAGAGCATAATCTTCTTTTCTAACATACTTTATGCATCTATAAGACATAGAGCACAAGGAAGCATGAAACAGTAGAGAAATGAACAGGAACTAATGATACAAACTACTAGGAAGTAAATGATGGAGACAAAGAAAGCACTAGATAGTCATAGCAAAGGGTTGATTAGGTAAGTCTAAGTGACCTTTAAGTTAGTTAGGTTAACCAATGCTTACTAAATTTGAATGTTTTGTTAGAAGTTATCAACCTCCAATCACTGGTCAAGTAGGTTGTTGAAGTGCTTTGCTAGCAATGCTTTAGAATAAGTCTTTCTTTAGTTTCTGAGTATCTAGAAGGTTCCTGCAAAGGTAGCAGTTCTAATAAGTGTCTTTCCATCTTGGAGTACTAGAACCTCCTTTCAGACAAACTGGTATTCTAGAAGGCTATAGTGGTACAGTCTATTCGATCGCTTTGTCCGAAAGAAAGTAGCGTATGACAAATAACTTAAATGCTTTAAAGCCATAGGAATAGGATATTCTGTGTAGTTATTTGCAGGAATGATGAGTTGGTGATCTTTAGAGTGTAGAGTCTAGCTCTGAACAGACCAATTAGGGTGTTAGGGTACACAGACATTGTCACTTCAATGGCTACAGCACTTATGAAACTGATCTTAGAGTGTGGAGTCTAACTAATGAAGAGTGCTGTGTACTATCTCGAAAAACACCGCACTTTTATATGGAATTGAAGGAAAATATGGAAAGATTATTACTTTTTGATTAACCAAAGATAGTCAAGTACCTTTTGGTCTTGAGAAGAAACCTGTTCCCAGAGCAAGTGGGTGGAGTTGAAAACAGTGAGTCTTCCGTAACCTTTAATGGTGTTTTGGCTCTTGGACCAGGGAAGAGGAGTAGGCGACACTGGCGCGTAAGACTCGCTTTGTCCAGGTATTCCACTAACTATACTTACAGGAGCCCTTCCATTAACGCACAGGTTTTGGGACTCCTCTTCACAACCCATGCTAGAGTTCTCATAAGCAGGCCCAAGTCGCTCGTAAGCGTGTACGTGTCCAGAGAGTAGTAAATCCACTTTGTTCTCATAAAAGATGTCTTCAAAGCTTTCCCTTACAGCGGGGGCTGATTTTAGACAATCTTTGTTGCTCCTTTTCCAATGAGCTCCCAGTAGCCCCTTTTTGCTAGCTGAACAGTAAATAGGTCGGTGAGTGAACATAACTACCCAGGGGTACTTTTGCCTGTCTAGACTCTTCAGATCATTCCTTATGAACTCAAGTTGCTGCTGCTGCAACTCAGGCTTTCCTTGAATGACGAACTCAGCACTGAAAGCAATGAAGTGGGCTTTTCCCGCGTTGAAGGAGTACCAGAAGTTATTGGAATTTCCTGGCATCTTGAATCTGTACTTATACTGACTTGTATTGTCCATTGCCCAGGATTCATGGTTTCCTTGAGCTACCATGTAAGGAACTCTGCTCGCAAAGGGCTGAATCATGTTCATGAACTCGTCTCCTTTAGCTCCTAAAGTGTCTGACAGCTCGTAAGCCATGTCTCCTGCGTGAATGATTGCATCGTATTCGTAGTTTTTGGTTTCGGCTTTAAGAGCATCCACAGTAGAAGTTGTTTCAGGTTCAATGCCCAAGTCGCCGTAGAATATGAACTTGCGTGGCTGGCCTAAATCTGGCTTCTTAGCTTGGAATACAAAAGGCTTGCTCCACCCGCCAATATCATCTCCAACTCGGTATTGGTAAAACTCGCCAGGGGTCAGGTCCTTCAACTCGGCGTGGCAGGAAAACAGAGTCCTTGTAAAGAAATTAACATCGTTGTTGGGGTAACTCACCCAAGTGCCTTCTACTTCTGAAGTGTAAGAATTAGTTATCTGATTGGGGTTCTTGATTTGGGTGTACTGAACTTTAGACCCGTAAGAAGGCACAATCGAAGCCCAAGAAACATACATAGAAGTTTCTTCATTGCCCCAGGAAATATGGATTTGTTCAGGGTGAGTGAGTGGAAGTGAATTTGTTAACCCAAGTAGTAACAACGCTAGAAATACCATTATTGGAATGAAAAGAATTTAAGTCCTGGTTAAAAGGGATGAAAACACTGCTCTCAAGTTGTTATTCTAGAGTCTGATTTCTGAAGAATAACTCAAGGACTGGGACGTAGTAAAGTACTTTCAGTCAAGCTATCAATCGAAGACAGCACTTGGTACTTAAACTAAGAAACAGCAGCAATCAACTCTTTTAAGCTTCTAAAATTGCTACTCAATAGCAGTAGATTATAGAAGACAGAAAAGCAAATAAGAAGCCAAAAAAATATGGAAACAGGAAGCACAAGCTCTAAGGAAGTTCAACTCAAGCACAAAAAGCCAAAGAAAAAAACTCAAACGAATTAAAAATTAATCTAGTTAGTTATTAGGTTTTGGGTCCGTAGACAACATCAACCTGATCTTGAGTAAAGTTGAAATCTCCCATTTAAGTAGTATTTTTTAGTCTACTTGAATGAACAGGCTCTCCTTTACTGGTCTTTCTCTTGTGCTGGATGAACCTCTCTATTGGGTCCATTTTAGTAGTATTTTTGTTCTACTTAGCACAGAGTCGGATCTTCAATTAAGTGAACCAAGCCTCCTTTTCTGACCTTTTCCCAAGAGGTCCTTTCATGGAGGCTCAGGTTCCCTAACAGTTCCAAGAGTCCAATCTAACGAAAAAAGTTTATGGCCATTTTAAATAGGGTTTGAATAAGTTAAGAAATAGTAAAATGGGATGTTGTCAAGCTGTGAACAACGAAAAAGAGATGAGTTTAAACAACTCACTAAGCACTAAACAAAACATTAGCACGAAGCACAACGAATTCCTGGACCTGAGTCTTACTTCGCCTAATGAAATACTTAAGGACTCCGAAAAGTCAGAAATTAACCCAGACAACTGTAAATACTCGAATGAAGTAGACAGAGTTTTCCAGGTGAGTAATCAACTCTTGAGTTTAAGACTGAGAAACAATTTTGTTTCTAACTACTAATTAAATAATTATGCTTGTTCGTAGTCTTAAAAGGCTCATTAGCCAAACTGAAATTAACATATCTAGAATCAATAGGAGACTGAACGAATTGTCTTCCACAGGCAACTACGAAGACGTAAACCAAACTTAGGCACAAAAACTAGCTTTGGAGGCTTTTAACCTCAGCAAAAGTTTGGGGGAAGACTCCTGGATGCACCGAAACACTCTTTCCAACTTAGGTCTGGTGTACAACGCCAAAGGGGACTTCCAAAAAGCCCAAGAAGTGTTTGAACAACTCTACAAAACTCATAAGTCCCAAGAAACCGGCAACTGGTCATTGAAAATTCTGGAAAACTTAGCCTTTGCTTGCAAAGGAAACCAACTCTTCCAAAGAGCCCTTGAGCTCTACAGGAAGTTGCTGGAACTCAGAGGGCAAGACTCCAGCCCTGCTGACCTCATGGTAGCTCGTTTGGGGATTGGAGAGTGCCTTAGAATGTTAGGGCAACTCCAAGAAGCACAGGAGGTGCTAGAACTTTCTCTGGAGGAAGTTGAAAGGGCTTATGGCAAAGGAAACATTAATACTGTCAAAGCATTGAGACAAGCAGGTCTTGTTCACAAGTCCAAGTCTGATTTTGAAAAAGCTGAAAGTTTACTGAAAAGGTAAGTTCCAGGTAGAGCCTACGAATTAAAACTAAGCTGGCACGGAGCTTCAAATTCAGAAACAAAACTGGTTAAAAAAGACCTGCACCAACTCTACTCAGACTGGGGCAAAGAAGAACTAGCTAATCAGTTACAAGACTAACTAAGAATTATAAATGGAAAATTTATGCAGAGAATCCGACCTAGATTTCTTCGAATCTTTAAAGGATGAACTTAATCAACAGCTTGCACTCAAAAAACAAATTTATGACTATGACTTTGACAAGGACACTCCAGTTGAGAAACCTAGTCGGTTCATTTGGAGTTCTGAAAATTGTAAATTTAACTACTCGAGTTTTGATGACTATCTGAACAACAACTCTAAGAATTCAAAGCAACCCTTGCACTTGGAATATTTAATTAACCAGTAACTAAGGCCCTTTTTACATTCTAGAACGTCCATGTAAAATATCAATGTTATGGAAACTTTCTAGAAGTTTACAGTTAGTTATTAGTCTTTAAAATCAGCAAAATCATCAGGCAAGCACTCGTCAATTTCGCCTTCGTTGAAGATTTTTTCAATGTGCTTGGGTCTTTTGGTGGGGTTTCCCAAGTCTTCTTCGTCAAACAACTTGTCGTTGCGCTGCATCATGCGGTTTATGGAGTCCAGGTTAGCCGAAGGAGACTCTCCAAAAGCATACAGTCGCCGAGTCCGGGGAGTCATGAAAGGAGACCTTAAGGGAGAACGCACAGGAAGGGGCGAAGGAGAGGGACTGTAGCTTATCATAGGCTGAGGAAGGCTTAGAGGAAGTGGACTTGAGGGGTTGAACGCAGGGAGTCTTGGCTTAGAAACAGGAGGAGCTGTGGACCTGCTTAAAGCAAGTAGGTAGTTCTTCATGTGCCTCACAAATACTTCATTGTAGAACTGGATGATGTCTCCGGTAGTGTTCATGTCGTCTATGCGGACTTGTCTAAAGAGTTTTCCTGAGTCACTGTAGAACTCTGTGTACTTGGTTATTAAGCTATTAAAAGTGACGTTTAAGTTTTTGGCCCTGCAAACTCCGTAAATAGTGGAAATAACAATCTGGTCCATGTGCCTATTGATGAACAGTTCGGTTTCCTCACTCAAAGCATTTTTCATAACTGACCAGATGTCTTCCCTGATGCTTTCATCCAAACCTAGCATTTGGGAGAGTTCCATGATTCTAATTGCACTGTGAGAAAGGACTCTCCGGCAGAACATGAGAAGTGCTGGATGGGAAATGTCTTCGTTGGTGCTGAGGTGCTGTTTGATTAGGTGAGGAATGGGGGAAGAGTCGTTCCAGGCCAGGGAAGTAATGACTCTTAACTCGAGGTTTTTGAAGTACTGGCGAAGAGGAGTGGGGATTTTGGGGTCGAAGTCTATGAAGTTCTTCATGAGTTTCCAAGCGTCGAAAGCTGTGACTTTGCACAAGTCAAGGACTTCTTCGAACTCCAAAGCAGTGATGTTGTGGATGAAGAGCAGAGTTTCGAGACAACAAGCCAAAATAGCTTTGTAGAAGTTTTCGTTCTTCAAAACTATGGACAAATCCCTGGCTTCGGACCTGAGTTCTTGTTGTTTTTCTTCGTTACTTATGAGGCCTGACAACACTTTGTAAAATAACTTAAAGGTCAGTTCGACTTTGCTGTTGACTTCGTTTTGCTTGATTGACTCAATGTTAAAGTTCTCCCTTAAGAAACTAGAAGTCTGCACCTTTCCAATTTCATACTTTTCAAAAAGAACTTCAAATTCTTTTTTGAATTCTACTATAATCCTTTTAACCATTTCGAGTTCTGAAGCAGGGAGTTTTTCCATTACAACTTCAGGAAGTTCCATTAGCTGGGAGTCAGTGTGGGAGTTGAGCCAGGAGTCCATTTCCATGGCAGTAGTCATGGGAGTAGGTGGTGGAAAGGTTTTTATTGAATAAGGTGAGTTGCTTACTTGGTTGGGGAACTTGATTTCGTGGAGTTTGGAGTGAATTGACAAGTTTTCGTCGTCCTCGTAGTTCAGAACTCTTTGGGAAGAAAACCTGTGTGTGGACTTGATGTAGTTTACGTGGGGCTTCAAGGGAGTGCTGATTTTGGTTTGTTTAAAAATAAAGTGAGTTTCGTCAATGTCGTCAGGAAGCAGTTTTTGGATATAGTGCTGGTTCAGGCTTTGGAGGTTGTAAGAAAGGTGTGGGGAGTCCAAAATTCCCTGGACACTAGAAGAGTTGGGCTGGGTGCCTCTGAGGACGTCGTGCTTTTTGAACTGCTCAATCATCAAAGCAAGGTGAGTTGCAGACACGTTGACTTGTTCGGGGTGGGCTTTGAGGATTTCACTCAAGAATCTAAGGACTTTATCAGAGTCCCTTTCCACAGCACACTCTACAGAGTCCCCTCTGTTCATGACTATGAAGTGAAAAGTCCCAAGTAGCATGCAAGCGCATTCTACGATTTCGTTCCTTCTTTGGAGCAAGTTGATTTTGGCAAGTGAAAAAACTAACCAGCCCATGTCTTTGATTTTCCTCACGTCTTCTTCTGGGCCTTCCAACTTAACTTTGTCCCAGACTTCTTCGTACTTGTTGAAGAGAGTCAAAGAAAAGGCAAAGTTGTTGATGATGCGCTGCAGTTCAGCATTTACATTATCTTCGAGACTCAGGCGGGAGAACTCCTTCAACTTCAGAATAAAAGTGTGCAGGTCTGGAGCTGAGGGGTCTCGCAACAGTGCACTTATAGAAAGAGGACGAGTTTCTGACCGCGAGCTCCGAGAAGCTGCTAGAATTACACACCTTACAATGCACTTGGACTTGACTTCGTCCCAGGAGTCATCCTTTTGCTTGTAGTCGTAAAGGTAGTTTTCAGCAGTTAGACGTATGTGACTGTCTAAGTTCAACTTGTTGCAGAGTTCACTTAGTAAAGTTTGGGATGGCGAGCTTTTGATTTCGCTGGTGTTCATTTATAAATGGAGTCGCGGTACTTATTTGATTAATTCGTTACGCGGGATGGGTTACTTCGGTGCTTGTAAATGGTAGTACAATCCATAAAATATGACGGACAAATACTTCGAACCTTTAGGTTTTGAAGTTTATAATATTGGCAAGCACATAAAGCCTTCTAAAAAAAGGTTCCAGTGGAAGTTTCACTTGGACGGAAAAGAGCACATAGTAGAACTGATCTCGAGTTTTTTGTCCTGCAAAAGGAAAGCTTTAGTTGATGGAAATATTGTCTTCGAAGCCAAAAAGCACTCTAGGTCCCCTAAGGTTTACTCTCTCAGCGTCCTCAAGCACCAAATCATGATATACGAGTTTTCGTACCAGAAATGTGACCTCCACTGCGACAACATTTCATTTCACTTGGAAAAAGGCCACCAGTTCTTGAGACCTGTTGTGTGCTCTCAAAAGATTCCTAGACATCACAGCCACTTTTATAATTACTTTGGCGAAGAAACTTCTCCCAAAACACCCCCACTCAAAGACTGCGAAAGTGCTGATGTATCGCCTCAGAGTGACCTTCCAGACAAAGACTTTGAGGAGTTGGACTGTAAATACAGTAACTAAGTTTACTTAAAGATGAATTTTAGGGCTTCAAGGATCTTGTCGTGAATAAGACTCTTGTGGGATTGCTGGGCCAAAGGAACTAAGAAACTTGTTTTGTTTTTAGTTTTTTTGTAGTTGCTTGGAAGCGTGTGGAGGGCTACTCCTTTTTCAAGGATTTCAGTAGTAAGTATGCTTTCGTTTTCAACAATCCAAGTGACCTTTTTGTCCCTGGGGTTTGCCAGAACTGTTTTGTGCAGGTACACCACACAAACCACAACTTGTCCCCTCAAGTCCTTAGCCACTACTTGTCCCATAAACCTTTCTTTCCAAAACATGCCTTTTTTGAGTTGTCCCATGAAGAACAGAACCTGAGCGTCGTACTCGTTGTAAGGTTTCAAAATGCAGTTTGGCCCGTAAAGGGGTCTTGGAGCACGTTGTCTTTGGAAAGTTGTGGCTTTTTCAAAGACCTTAGTGGTGTTTTTGATGCCTTCAGCAGTTCTAGAAGCAGCGTCGAGCATACCTGCCATGGGTTTAACCACGAGTCCAGATATCCCTCTGAAGCCTCCCATGAACATTCCCTTTATCTTGTTTTTTTTGTAGCCTTTAACGGGGTCAGTGACTATCCCAGTGAGTCCTTTTCCCACTCCTGAGAAAAAGGACTTGAAGCCCATGCCCAATCCCGAAACAACGTTGTCAGGTCGGTTTTTGGCCTTTTCTCTTTGGCGGTCTAGAATGTAGTCGTGGTCCTGAGTAAGGTTGGTGATCCCTGTAGCAAAGGAGTTCGCAAGTTTCGAAACTGTTCCAAAGGTCCCTTCAACTGTGTTCTTAAACAAGGACCCTGCTCCTTTGATTAAGCCTTTGCCAGCACTGACAGGTCCCTGAATCATTCCCTGGGCAGGTTCGTAAAAAAAGTCAAACACTCCAGTGCCTAAGTTGTTCAGCAAGCCTATGGGGTTCCCGAGAATCTCTGCGTGGCCTATAAGTGTGAAGAGTTCACTGGCTAGCTGGGCTTTGTAGTGCATCCAAAGGGCCATGATTATCTGGAAGCGAGACCCAAACACGTCGTTCATCTCCACTGAGTAGAGTCTTATGGGCGCAGAGTCTATGGCAGTTATAACCATGCCCAGAGCGTTTGCTACAGTAGCAAAGCTGTCTACTGAGGACTCTTCTAAGTCTTTGAGAGGAACGAAGGAAATCAAAATCTTAATTGGGCAGAGTTTGAGTTTTTCAAAGTAGTACCGAGTGTCCTGGACTTGGAATTCTTGGTGCATCCAGGACTCTGAAGAATTCATTTCGTAAAGCTGAGTTACTTCGTATACTGGGTTTTCCCCCAAAAACAACCTTCCGGAAATCTGGAGTAGTTTTTTGACAATGAGTGACTCTAGGTTTAAAGTAAGGTCTTGGATCAAGAGTTCACAAGTTTCAAAGTGACGGGTGTTTTGGCTTCCAATGTACGAAATCAAAGAGAGTTGCAAAACGTTGTGGACTTCTGAGGTCCCTGGGTAAAGCAAAACGGGAAACAAGGCATTGGGGTTGTACTGGTTGTCTATTTGCATTGACTGGATGATCATTTCGCTCTTCCACTGGTGTTTAGTTCTTTGGGCCAAAACCACTAAGTCCTTGGCTGAAAAGTACATGATTTCAGTAGACTGGTTTTGGTAGTGCTCCACCAAACTAATTCCGAACCTAGAAATGTTCAAGTTGTACTGGGTGTAGATTCTTTCATTTTCGGGGTCGTACCTTCCAAGAGGCACGTCAGCAAACTTAAGTACTTTTGTGGAGCCGTCGTTGCAGGTCATTCCGTAAAGCATGTGGCCGATCTCAGATGTTTTCATGATTTTGATCATGTAAGTTTGGTTGATTTTGTCAAAGGAAAAGGAGTACTTGGCCCCTGTCTGCACAGGGTAGTCTTCCAAAGCCCCATCGAAAAACTCAATGCTGATTCTGTGCTCGTTCAGTGGCTGTGCCCAGGCAAATGCTGAGTAGGAGTTTACGTTGATCCACCTAGACTGGGACTTTGACTTGTGCTGGTAAACCAACATAGAGATGTACTTAGAGTGGTTCTCGATTCTGTAAGAGCACTGGTTTTCGTCTTCTTCTTCAAAGACCACGTAAGCAGTGCAGTTCATCAACTTAACTTGGACGTTCACTAACTTGTAGATTCCGAAGTCTTCTAAGTTTTTGCACTGAATAGCAAAGTTAGCAATGCTGGAAATGGACAGAGCACCTGACCAGTCCCAAGAACCCTCAGCAACTTTGACTTGGAGTAACTGGTTGGGTTGGGAGTTGTCTGGCCAGTGGAAAGGCATAGTTGTTTCTTTGGTCAGAACTACTTCAGCACTTGAACTGCCGTACTGCTTCAAAAACAAACTTTGGTCCATTTTGTTGACCAACAAGAACCTAGGGGACACCACAACTGTTTTAGTGAAGAGAAGTTCGTCTTTGATAGCTTGGGCCAAGTAAACTTCGTACACAAACTCGTATAGCATTTTATGTCCACTAGGAGTTTTTTCGCTTTCTATAGAAACTAAGCTTTGGGCCCCCACTGCGCCTGTTTTGAAGTACTGGCTCTTTTTGGAACCTAGGTGGACAGCCATCTTTTTGGTGGAGTTGCAGGGAAGCATTTTGGTTTCGAAGTTCTGTGCAGGGATGGTTTTTGAAGTTCCTCTTTTTCTGTAGCTGAAGGAAACAGGCAACTGGGTGTTGTTGATAACTACTAAGTCCACAAAAAAGGTAAAAATGTGGGCTCCTTGGTTTTTGTAGTCCAGAAGAAGCTGGAGTCCTTGTTTCTTGAAGTCCTGGAGGTTGATGAACCTAGGAGTTTTTTCCCGTCTTGAAATGATTGGAACCATGCTTGACTTTTTCATGTTGGGCAAAGTAACCACTATGCTGGTTTCACTGTATCCACTCGCTTTATGGGAACTTAGTTTGGTCCCCTGCACACATATAAGGGTGTCGAGGTGTTTTTTGCGGTCAATGATCATGCTAACCTCGATTTCGCAAGGCAGTGAGTTTCTGAAGATCACAGGTGCTTTGATGTGCAAGTAACTCACTTTGGGGTTGGACTTGAGTTTTTGCAAGTAAACTACTAAGTAAAAGTTTTCAATTCTGATTTCAGTGCAGTGGCCGTGTTTCCTCATACAGAACTCCTGCAGCGAAATCATACTCCACTCGTGGAGACTCAAGTGGTTGGGAGCCAGTCCTAGTAAGTGCTTTTCAAAGTCAACAGGAACAGGAGTCTCGGCCCCAGCTAAGCACTCCACTTCGTTGGTTTTGTGGGGCTTGCTGAAAAGCACTCTGAAGTTAAAATCAGTTTCGTTGACGATCAAAACATTGCTAGTCACAGTCAGGACTTTTCTAGTGCCGTTTAGTTTGATTTCTACGTTTATAGGAACAGTTTCACCTTCGAGTTCAACAAGGTAAGTTAAAGCCTGGACCTTATTGATGGGGACATCTTTAATTGGCTGCAGAGGAATGCTTTCTTTGTAGAGAGTTAGGTCGAAGTACTCAGTTGACAAGTCTAAGTTGCGGATTTCAGTTGAGTCTACTTCGTAGTCAAGAGTTTGGTCAGGGTCAATTACTATAAGGGAGCCTGTTTGTTGGTTGTTTGTGTGTGACTTTTTTTCAGCCATGATGGGGTAGCCTGTTTTGTTTTGGATTGCCAGTAATGAAACTACTTCCTTGGTTTCTTCAGAAGGTTGGGAAGTCTGGGTCCAGGACTCAGAAACTAAAAACATGTGGTTAACCATGATTTCAGAAATGTTGATGTTGAAAGGCATTTCTTCTTCAACCAGCACAATGACTTGTTGTTTAGGAGTGTTTTCAGGAGAGTCCACTACGTCGATTCTGGTGTTGAAGAGTTCCACCAAAGGCTCCCACACGTCGAAAATGGGGTTGTAGAAGTTGGACTTAAGGGATATCATAGTTGCTAGAGTCCAGTTACTTTCCTTCTGAGTCATGCGGGCGTTAAGGTCACCTAAGTTTACTGAGATCAAGGGAGAGTAGGCTCCTGAAGCATCGTTAACTAAGATAGCGTAGAGTCCTGCCAAAGAGAAGTTAGTGATAGTTGTGAACTTTTCTTGGGGTTCTTCGCCAAGTGACTTTTTGATTTGTGAACTGTCAAGTGTGCTTTTTCTGCGTTGAGTTACACTTCTCCTGAAAACAGGTTTTTCTTCCAACCTTAGAATAGTTTCGTTGATTTCAGGAACCTCGTCAATTTCAGTGAAGTTCTCAATGAACTGGAGTGCTTCAATCAAGTCGTTGCCCTTTTGAAGGGTTTCTTGTTGGTACTTCATGATGTTCCCTAGCAACAGTAAGTCTCTGTGGGAAATAGTTGCCTGGAGAGCTCCTAGCATGTAGTTAACGCTGTACATGTAGGTTTGCTGGACTCTTTCTTCAGTGCTTTCCCAAATAGCCTGCAGAGGTTCTACTATTTTGCGTTTGCGTATGCTTTGGAAAGAAGACTCGTTGGACAACTGTTCTAGGTTGCAGGAGTAGATTTCTAGTTCGTGACTAGTGAACCTCTTTACACAAGAAGGAACTTCGCCTCCTTTAGACAGTCCTTCGTGCTCGCGCATGTAAACAAAAGTCACGTCTGACTGGGCTACTAAGACTTTGCTAGAAACAAAACTAGGCAGCACCAAAATAGGTTGTTTGATGAACAAGTTAACGCCTAGACGGGGAGCTTCGTAAGTAGTTTGGAGTTCTTTAGAAACTAGTCCAAGTGAAGGTCTGAACTTGTCCATGTAGTCAAAGGGCGTGTGGTAGTCTTTTGAGTAGTCTGGAATTCCGTAGTAAAAGAAGTTCTGGACCTGCAGTATAGCTGCGTAGTGGAAGTTTATTCTGAACTGACTCATTTCTATAACGATGTCTTTGTTTCCGTCCCAGGCACTCTTGAGGTCCAGAGTAAAGGCTTTGTTGGTTTCGTTTTCAGAGTCGTAAAGAGGGCCTAGAAGTACATGCGAAAGCCGCATGCTAGAGTCGTAGTCAAGCAGTCCTAGCAAAGTTTCAGAGGGAACTGTGAACACGTGGCCCACTAGTTCCTCGCTAGCTAGTTCGGACTCAACCATTTCGGAACTAATCAGCCCCAACAAGTTAAAGCTTTCGAATCCGATGTCCATAGAGTAGTCGTTGTACTTTTTGAGAACAAGAGTTTGCTTGCACGTGAAAATTTCCAAAACATTTTCGGCTTCGTGGTTCAGAAGCACAGAAATAATGTCTATGTCTAAGTTTAAGTCAATGAACACTCCTCCGTGGTCAGGGTCGTCACTGGGCTGGATAGGCGGTGCACAGTTAGGGTTGATGAAGTTGTCTAACTGGTCGTCGTAAGACAAGTTCAAGTCAAACAGCTTCAGAAGCAAGCAGTAGTTGGCTTGGTCGAGAGTTAGGTAGATCTTGGCACACTTCCCCAAAATAAAGAACCTTTTGTCAATGCTGGGGTTTCTTTCTTGCTTAGGAGTCATCACTGGGCGTTCAACTTCCATGTCTAAGTTAAACTCCTCAGCTACTTTTTGGTCGTGCACACTGATGTTTATGTTGGCCATTTGGATTTTGTAAACGTCATCCCACACTGTGTCTCCTCTTTTGTCTGAAAGTTTTTGGTAGTTTGAAATGGTGATGTTTCCCAAGTCAGCTAAAAAGTAGTCTTCATAATCAGGTCTGGGAGTAAGTGTTACTAAGGGGTTGTGGATTTGGATTGAGAACTTAGTGAAGCTAAGTGCCTGTTCAGAGATTCCTTCTTGCAGTGACTGGACTGCTGACAAGTTAAGTAAGTGGGACAACTTGTAGATAGGAGACCAGTGGTTGGCGTCCCTAACTCTGGACTGAGTGTCAAAGAGTCCAAGTATTTTGTAGTTGAAGAAGTCAACTATGCGCATGAACGGCTGGTTCAAAAACACCAACTGGACTGAAGAAAGTTCTAAGTCCACTGAGCCCCCAATGTCTTTGGGCTTGACAGGGTTGTCCTCTGAAAAAAAGAAAATGCTGAACCTCAACAAACTTTTGGACCCTTCACGCAAAGAAAACAACTTAAAGGGCTTGACTTTTTCTTGAATCGCAGTTGAGGGGTAGTTAGTTAGGTCGGATACTTCTAGGTTGCCCAGCTCTCCTTCCCAGTTCCAGCCTCCGTTCATCAGCAGAACTCTAGAGTTCAAGTTGCTGATAGAAGCCACTGCAAGTGAGATTTCGTTTTCCACTGTGTTTAAGTACAAGTCAATGTTGGAAATAAACACCTTCAAGTTAAGCAACACGTGGGATGGCTGCAACTCCCCCACTGCCTCAGTTTTTTGGACAGCTTGTTCTGAGTAACCTGCAAACTCAAAAAAGTTCATGATGCTTGTAAGTAAGTCTGGGTTCCAGTTAAGTTCTACACTTCCAAAGGCTACTTGTACGTCCATGTCTGTGTGCTGGTAGTTAGGGTGGTTATTGTTCAACATGCACAAGTCAAGGTGAATTAACTTTTCGTGGTGGTAAGTTCTGATGAGTGTGCTAAAGTGAGGTGTAGAGGGTCTTTGTAGGTCATGCACCAACAAAGAAGCTAAAGAAGCACTTGCATTTAGTTTCATGGACTCTACAGCAACTTCAGTTTTTATCTTTCCAAGTTCGAATTGAGTAAGCTTTACTCTTTCTTCGTTAGTAAGTACTACTGAAAAGGCTGGAACGGCAAAGGTAAAGTTCACTAAACTCTTGCTCACTTTTGACTTGGAGTAAGAACTAGCTGCTGCACTAGTGTAACTTTCTAAGTCAGTTACTTTGTCACTGAGTCCCTGGAACCACCTTCTGAAGAGTGGTTCTTTGTCAAAGCTCAGCACGCACTGACCAAACCTGTTTTCTAACTTGATTGAGTAGTCCACTCCGATTTCCCCTGAAACGTCAACTATGTCGCAGTCCTTGACGTAGAAGTAAGAAGAAGCAAAGGTTTCTTTTTCGTTGTTGAAGAAGTAAATGTAAGGGCCTGAAAGCACTGCTAAGTACTTGTACCAACTCTGGACTCCAGTACCCTTTTTGTTAAGTTTGGAAATCAAAGCTGCACTTTTGAGTATTTCGGACTTTTCCAAAGAAATTGAGCTCCAAACGTCTTCTTTGATAGAAAACACTTCAGGCAACTTAAGTAACTTGTTGTATATTGAAGGGGACAAAAACGCAGTGAAACTAGGAAGTTTCCCTCTGAAAACAAAGTCAGGTTCTGAAAACAAGCTAGGGTCGGAAAGGTCCCACTTTCTTTTTCTGAACCTGGACTTCATAAAGTCCATTTTGGTTTTGATTCCGAACTTGCTAATAACTGGGACTTCAACTTCTTCTTCGTACAGCAGTTCTATGTCACTTACAGACACTTTGAAGTTTTCGTACATTCCTTCGTTGATTTCTAAACTGTTGTTTAGTTTGAGTTTGCCCAGGTTAACTAAAAAGTTACCTTTATTGTTTGCACAGGGAATTCTAACTCGAGGCCCACTAACTGCTATGTGGATTAGGTACTTGGTTTCTCCGTACAACAAGTCAGTAATGGTTCCTTGGGTGGTGTCCTGGAGTTCCTGAATAGTGTCCCAAGCAGCCATTTTGGCGTTTTGGTCTGCATTTGGGACAACAAAGAAAGATATTATTTGGGAAACAGCTTCGGAACTGTAGTTGATCTCCAGTGGCTGCGACTGGAGGTGTAGACTTGCTTCGCATTCCATTTGAAGTGGTTTGGTGTTTAGGTCAACTTGCCAAACTGGGTAACTTGAGCAGCTTAGTTTCTGGCAAACAGTTTCTGAGTCAGTTTGGACTGAAAAGTTCTGCATGCTGACAGAAAAGTCGCCTCCGGGTTGCCTCATGCCTACTTGGGCACAAAGTCCTTCGTAGGTGAAGGATAAGCTTTGGTCTTGGGACTCTGAAATCTTTTTGTTGAGTTTGAAAATTCCTTTGTCTAGGTTGAATTGGAGTTCCAGCCAAACGTAGTGTCTGGGAATTTGGACTTGGAAGTCTTGCTGTGAAACGTCAATGTCTTCAAATATTTTTTCGTAAAGTTCCTCTTCTTGTTGGGAGTTTGTGGACCCCCACCAAGAACTGAACCAGCCTTTTTTGGGTTCAGGTTTGGGTTTTCCAGCTTCTTTTTCTAAAACAGCAAAGACTTTAGAAGTCCACTCGTACAAGTTTTCTAAAGAACTTAAGTAAATGATGTTTTCGTACTCAGACCTGAAGTCAGGACTAAGTTCTCCGTGTTTTTTGAGTTTTCTGTGGAGCATTTTGAACCTTTCTTCGTGTTTGGCTTTCATGTCTGGTGGCATTTCAAACATGTTCACTGCTCGGTTTTTTCTTTGCTTGACGGTTTTTTTGACGCACTCAATAGCGAACTTCCAGAGTTCATTGGGAGTTCTTTCTTGGGGAGCAAAGATCCTGAACTTCTTTTTGTTTTCACTAAGTAAACCTTACGCCTTCAAAATGAACTTGTTGTAGTCTGCAAAGTACTCTACTAGTTTAATGGTGTCGTGGAACTGTCTTTTTTGGAAGCAAGTAACTACTTCGTTTAAGCTTACACTTAGGGTGTAGCGGGGTTTGTCGAAACTAGTTAGGTCGTTTGAGTGCTGCACTTTGGCCTGCACGTTCATAGGCGAGATCAAAAACTCCATGTCTTTCTGGTGGATTAAACTGTGCATTGTAGAAAGTACTTCTTGTTCAGGTTTGTTTTTGTGCAGCATCAGGGACTCTCCTGAGTTCCAGTAAACGCCCAACCCAACTACGTTGAGCACTTTGTAAATGCTCATTGTAGCTTTTCCGCTTTGGTACCTGTCAGCAAACTCGATGTTCCAGTCTTGGTTAGTTGTGAAGCACTCAGTTCTTTCCAAAGTAACTCCACACGAAAACTTTCTGCCCAGCATGTCTTGTTCGAACCTTACGTGGATGTCTTCAATAGTTACTTTCAAGTTGTCCAGAACTCGGGCAGTGAGTTTTTCTAAGTAGGTTTTTTGCTTGAGGTCTTCTTCGGCAGAAAGAAGGGTGTTTTTTTGCTGGAGACGAGTTTCGTGGGTGCTGATCAGGTCGAGCTTTTTCAAGACTTCGCCTTGTTGGCTGTAGTCCCACTCGGACTTGTCGTGGGGAGTCACGAGTACGTAAAGTCCCTGGATCTTGATTTCAACAGGACTGCTGGAAAGTCTTGTCCAAGGAACTTTCACTACCAACCGAGTCAGGCGTCCGTATTTCAGAACAAAGGGGAGTTGGAGAGACAAAAGTGCATCAGACTTAAGGTACACGTTTTCAAGAGTGATGTCTCCAGACCACAAACCAACCTTCAGTTGCTCTTTGTTGAGGCCTTCTATGAACCTTCCGAGCTTCGCTAGAAGTATTTTTTCAATTAAGCTTTCAAACATTTATAAGCAATATCACTAATTGATTAAATGCTTTTTGGAAACGAAGTTTACGCTCTTAAAAAACTAGAAGCTGACAAACTAAGATCTGAAAAACTAGCAAGGAAACTTGCCCAGGAAGAAGAGTCAACTAAGTCAGAAACCAGTCGACGCCAGAAACAACTGAAGATCCAAAAACTAGAAGCTGAACTCAGAGAAGCCTACTCCAGAAAAACCAAGTCCAAAAAGAGTTCTGTGTTTTCTGTGTCGTCTTATAAACCAAGTGGACTTGAAAAGTTCAAAGAGTTGCACAACTTGGCCAAAGACATGATCTACGGCAACAAAGTTGACTTCGAAATCTCTCCTAGTCCCAAGCAGGCCAAGTCACCCCCCAACGCCCAAAGGGAGTCTTACGAAGACGGAATGACCGTTCCAATTTACATTCCCCAGTCTTTGCTTAAAAAGTCCCAAAAGTTGCCTCCACCTACTGTGCAAAAAACCCTTAAAAACGGAGAAGTAATCACTTACCACCTGCTGGACACCAACACTCCAGTTTACGACCCCCTAGTGAGGGCCGAAGCTAAGTTCACTAAAGAAGACATAGACAACTTAAAAAAGAACCTAAACGGAAAACCGCTATACGAAGAACTTGAGAAACTTGCCAAGGACCTTTACTTAGGGAACCGGAAAGAAGTTTCAGAGCCTCTAAACTCTGGAAGGTCAAGGTCCATAGCTCCCAAAGTTAAGTACCTCCACAACAAAGGTGAGTGCCCAGAACTGCCTCCGATTCCCCACAAACCCCAAGAAAGGAGTTTTACTCCCATAGCAAATGCTTACTTCCACTCCTTCAGAGAGTTTTCGAGCAACGAAAGTCCCATCAAGCCCAAAAGGGATTGGGTCAACAAAAGGATCAGGGAGTACTCGAGCATTGTCAAGCAGCACTACAAACCTGTTGTTTCGGAAAAGAAGTCTCTGGAACTCCAACTGCTCAGAGAGAAGTCCCAGTCGCGAAGGCCGTCACCAACTAAAAAGATGAACCTTTTGAATATGACTTCTCAAATGTAACCTTATAATAAATGGACGAGCGGTTAGTTAAGTTCGGTGAATTCCAAAAGAAAAGCAAACTTGCCAAAATAGCAGGACGCGAGAGTGAACTAACGTCCCCAGGAACACTCGGGCTCTCTCATGTAAAGAGCCAATTTAAGTCTCTTTACACGGTAGACATCTCCAAAGAACTGGAAGAGTGGGACCTTCCCTTTGGTTCAGACAAACCCAGTGGAGCAACTCTGTCCAAGAAGTTGCCTCCTTTGGAACAAGAAGAAGACTCCGAAGAAGACACTCCCCGGACCCCCACTTCGGAAGAATTTGATTATAACGCCCTTTTGAAAATGATGTCTAGCACCAAAAAGTCCAAGTCTTCTGGCCCCTCTTCAGCACAACAGACACTTTTTGTCGACAGAGAAAGCAACCTCTTCAACGAACTCAAGAAAATCCGCACAGGAGAAGACGCTATTTCTTTCTTCGCGAAAAACGGAAACACCACTCCTGTTAAGTTTTTGTACTGCGTCAAAGCTCCCCCTGAAAAGTGCGAGTTCCGTCCTTACGACTTAGTGGTGGTGCCTGAAAAAGAAGTTAGTGGAGAGTACTACACTATTTCAGCACAGGGAGTAGTGCACGTAGTTCCTAGGTTGCGAGGAGAAGGGTCA
Organism: Fabrea salina; assembly: GCA_022984795.1. Lineage (NCBI taxonomy): Eukaryota > Ciliophora > Heterotrichea > Heterotrichida > Fabreidae > Fabrea > Fabrea salina. The sequence goes on along the minus strand of JALIHJ010000038.1, from coordinate 230,161 downwards.
GGAACTACTTTTTACTCGTTGTCTGACTGGATGCACCAAAGCAAGATGTACAACCTACTTACTAGCATGCAGTTCTTCAAGAGTTACCTGAACGGAAAGGTGTTTAAACTTTGGCGGGAAAACGTCAGGTACAGGCACTACTGCGCTACTCGCGAGAAACTTAAAAGGAAACTCTTTTTTGCAAAGCCAGTTTTTGTGGAGAGTTTCCCCAAAGTGAACGAGTTGCTGTACAACATGACTACTTCGAGAGTTCTGGAACTCAAAGACAACAGAGTTTCTTTGGACATCAGTGCTTACGCTGACGACCAAAAGGAGAAAAGAGTAGAGTCCAAAAAGGAGTTCGAAGCCATCATTGAAAAGCTCATTGCAGAGGCACAGAACGTGTGCGAAGCTGTTAAGGAAAGTGCTAACTTGCCTGACCTCGAAGACATGAACCCCGAAAACTTAGGCAGGAAAAACAAAAAGAAGTCAATGGTGCAGCAGAAAAAAGACGAAAAGGAAAGAAACCACATGCTGAGACTTGCCAAAGAACACCGGGAAATGCTAGACCCCTACATAAGGTTGCTGGACTACCTCGTTCTGGAAACACTAAGTACTCTCATCCAAGGCCGAGTGCGGATCTTCAAAAACACCTTGATGGAGACCAAAACAAGGGTCTTCAACACCAAAGTTGCTTACGGGAAAGACTGCATGCTTTTCAACCCTAACTGTGACGAGTTCAAAGAACTGCTGGAAGGCATAATTGAAAACGTGATTGCTGACTTCAACAGTCTTTCCAAACTAGTGTACCGGTTTGACGAGTACGTTCCTGACGACTTGCCTGGCAGGTTCCCCAACATCGAGTACATCATCAAGCACTCAGAAAGCTTCCAGAGGAACAAAGACCAAATCATTGAAAAGATCCTAGTGGACTTTTCTGAAGCAGAGGAGTACGTCAACTCAACCTTTGAAAGAGCCAGAGACGTGTACGAGTACGTGGAAAGCTGGAACTTCGAACAGTTTAAGTCAGAAGAACACACTGTGCAGCACATAAACGAGGAACTCAAGAAACTAAAAGAGTGGCAAAGCAAGGACGTGGCAACTAAAGTTCCTTCCAACCCACCTGCCAGCATCAAAGGAATCCTCAACATCGAAGGAAAAGAAGTCAAGGGAGAACTGAACTCCAAACTGACCAAAATGCAAGAAGACCTTAAGAACTACCTGAACAACATGGCCAAAGCACGGGCAGACGCAGCCAACGACGAGATGACCAACATGAACATCCGACTTACCCAAGAACCCTCTAACTTGTCAGACTTCGTTAAGTTCAAAGAAGACCTTGAAGAAAGCAGAATCAAAATCAAGAACTTCGAAAACATCAAAGCTGAGTTGGACAAGATCGAAAAAACCCTTAAGTCCGAAAAGTTCGCTCACGAAATCCAAACAACCAGCATGAAGATCAAGGAATTAGAAACCAACTGTGTCGAAGCTGTTAAGAACGTTGAAAGGGCAGACGGGTTCCAAGAAAACAAACAAGAAGAAATGCAAACAAGACTCTTGAAAAGAATCGAAGAACTAAAAGAAGCCCTTAAAAACGATATTTCCAAAAAACTCGACGAAGGCAGCTTAGTGACTGTGGACGCCATTCCTTCAGACGTGTTGTCTGACATTTCCAAACTTGAAACTAAACTTAAAAAGTGCCAAAGCAACGCAGAAAAGTTCAAGCACTACCAACAAGTGTTCGAGATGAACGTGACTCAAGTCAAAGAACTAGAAGAAACCAACATGAAGTTCGAAGCCAAACGGAAACTCTGGACTCTCAAAAAGGACTGGCAGGAGTTCAAAGACCGACTAATGAACGAGGACTTCAGAAGTCTCGGCCAAGACACCAAAAAGCAAGTCATGACCTTTTCGAAAGGCGTAACTCAAGTCAGAGGAGTCCTTGCTAGCTTGAGCAAAGAAGGGAAAGACGCTGTTTCTGAAGACCTGTTTGAAAAAATCAAGGAAGTCAAGGACATGCTTCCCATCATTGAAGAACTGAGCATTGAAGCCCTTAAAACTAGACACTGGACTAAGATCTTTGACGCCCTTGAAGTCCAGTACGTAGAAGGAAGGCCCTTTAGTTTGTCAGACCTGCTGGAGTGGGGCATTCTGAGCATCAGGGACAAAGTAGAAGAAATCTCTTCAACTGCAGCCGGAGAGTTTGCCCTTGAAACTTCGCTTGAAGAAATCAAGCAGGCCTGGGCCAAAACCTACTTTGAACTCAGCAGGTACAGGGACTCCAAAGACAAGTTCTACATCACTAAGATCGAAGACATCCTAACTCAGTTAGAAGACCACCAAGTTTCTGTGCAAACTATGCTGGGAAGCAGACACGTCAAAGAAATCAGGGGCATCATTGAGGAGTGGGACGTGAAACTCCGTTTGATCCAAGACGTGATAGACGAATGGTTGTCTTGCCAGAAACAGTGGATGTACCTTGAAAACATCTTTAGTGCCCCTGACATCCAAAAGCAACTCCCCAGAGAAACTACTAAGTTCCAGTCAGTTGACAGGTTCTGGAGGGACCTTATGCTGAGGACCAACAAAAACCCTTTGGTAGTTGACGCTTGCTCTTCAGACGGGCTGCTTGAAAAGTTCATTAAGAACAACAAGTTGCTTGAAGAGATCAAAAAGGGTTTGGATGAGTACTTAGAAAGCAAAAGACTGGCTTTCCCTAGGTTCTACTTTTTAGCAGACGATGAACTTTTAGAAATCCTAAGCCAAACCAGGAACCCTTACAAGGTCCAAGACCACCTGCGCAAGTGCTTCGACAACATGGCCAAACTGATGTTTAAAGAAAGCAAAGAAGGGCTTAGCATAGAAGGAATGATTAGTGGCGAAAGGGAAGAAGTAACTTTCAGCTCGCCTGTGGTGCCTGAAGGAAACGTTGAACACTGGCTCAACGCCATTGAAGACATGATGAAACTCACTCTTTACGACTTCACTAAAAAGGGGTACCAGAACTACCCTTCCAATGGACTTGACAGGAAGTCTTGGATTCTAGAACAGGGACTTCCTGCACAAAGCGTACTTACTGTGGACCAAGTGATGTGGACCTACAAAGCCACCCAGGCTATTTACGAAGTAGAGCAAGAAACAAACCCCAACGCTGTTGATGAGTTCCACAAGTACTGCATGAAGCAAATTGACGACATGGTAGGCATAGTGAGAGGCGACCTTTCGGGAGACCAAAGAACTTTAATGGGAGCTTTGATAGTGCTGGACGTGCACGGAAGGGATGTAATTGGCAACTTAGTTTCCTCCAACGTGAAGTCAGTTTTTGACTTTGAGTGGAGCAAACAACTAAGGTACTACTGGGAAGCAGACGTAGACAACTGCATAGTTAGACAAACCAACTCTAAGTTCACTTACGGTTACGAGTATCTTGGAAACGGTCCAAGGCTAGTCATTACTCCACTTACTGACAAGTGTTACCTCACACTTACAGGGGCACTTCACCTGTACTACGGAGGAGCTCCTCAGGGACCAGCAGGCACGGGCAAGACTGAAACAACTAAGGACCTGGGAAAGGCTTTGGCAATCCAAACAGTTGTGTTTAACTGCTCGGACGGACTTGACGTGATCATTATGTCTAGGTTCTTTTCGGGACTAGCTCAGGCTGGAGCTTGGTCTTGCTTTGATGAGTTCAACCGCATAGACATTGAAGTGCTTTCTGTGATTGCACAGCAAATCCTGACTATCCAGTACGCAATCAGAGCTAACCAAGAAGAATTTGAGTTCTTTGGGAGAAACCTGAAGTTAGACAAAAGGTTTGGAGTTTTCATTACTATGAACCCTGGCTACGCTGGACGCACTGAACTTCCAGACAACTTAAAGGCCCTTTTCAGACCAGTGTCCATGATGATTCCGGACTACGCCATGATTGCAGAAATTGTTTTGTTTTCAGAGGGGTTTAAGGAAGCCAGGTCCTTAGCTAGGAAGATGGTTCAGCTGTACAAGTTAGCTTCAGAACAACTGTCCAAACAAGACCACTACGACTTTGGAATGAGGGCTGTGAAAAGTGTGTTGGTCATGGCAGGTCAACTCAGGAGGAAGAACCCAGACACTTCTGAAGACGTAGTTTTGATTAGAGCTATGAGAGACTCCAACGTGCCTAAGTTTTTGGAACAGGACTTGCCTTTGTTCAGAGGAATCATTAAAGACTTGTTTCCTTCCGTGACAGTTCCTTACATTGACTACGGCGACTTAGAAAGAGCCATCAGAAACCAACTTAGAGAACGCAACTTCCAGGAACCTGACAACTTTGTGATTAAGATAATTCAGCTGTTTGAAACTATGCTGGTGAGGCACGGCAACATGATTGTAGGCCCAGCTGCCACAGGCAAAACAACCCTTTACAAAATCCTTGCAGGAGCCCTTACTCAGCTTTTTGAAGAAGAAGAAGAAGACGACACCAGAACAAAGGACCCCTGGCACCAAAAGATCTTTTACTACGTACTCAACCCCAAAGCTATCAGCATGGGTGAACTCTACGGACAAACCAGTCTTACTGGGGACTTCACTGACGGCATAGTGCCTATTTTAGTGAGGTCTGCTAAAGAAGACGAAAGCCCAGCTTTGAAGTGGATAGTTTTCGACGGGCCAGTTGACTCTTTGTGGATAGAAAGCATGAACACTGTTTTGGACGACAACAAAATGCTTTGTTTGGTAAGCGGAGAAAGAATCAAGATTCCCGAAACCATCACTATGCTTTTTGAAGTTCAGGACTTAGCTCAGGCTTCTCCAGCTACAGTAAGTAGGTGCGGAATGGTTTACATCGACCCTGTCTACTTGGGTTGGGAGCCCTTAGTTGACAGTTGGTCTGTAAGCCTTAAAGAGCAACTTCCTTCGCACTCTGAACACTTAGTGTCGGAACTCAAGCCTTTAATAGGCAAGTTGCTTCCATTCGTTAGGTCGCACTGCAGAGAGGAAATTCCAAGCACTGACACTAACTTGGTTTCTTCGTGCCTTAACTTGCTGAAGGCTTTGCTCAACGAAGAAATGGTTTCTAAGAAACGCCCAGAAGACGCAGAAACACTGGTGAACCTTTACTTGATTTTTGCTTTGACTTGGTCTTTAGGTGCCAACTTGAACGACAAGAGTCGCGAAATGTTTGACAAACAACTCAGGAAAGAAACCCAGATGCTTTACAGCAACTTCCCTTACAGCGGAACTATTTACGACTACTGCATAGACGACGACATGGTGGAGTTCGTGTCCTGGGAAACCAAAGTGCAGCCCTTCAACTACGACAGCAAGTTGCCTTACTTCAGCATCCTTGTGCAAACAGTAGACACTGTGAAGTACAGTTTTCTCCTAGAAGCCCTAGCTAAGCAGTCATGCCACGTGCTTTTCATGGGCGACACTGGAGTTGGGAAAACAGTTATTGTGAAGGACTACATCAGCAACTCCAAGTCTGACTGGTTTGTGTCTTACGTGGTGAACTGCTCTGCCCAGACTTCAACTAACAACCTCAACGACATCTTTGAAGAAAAACTCCAAAAACCCAAAAAGAAACTAAGAAGGCCTCCCATCGGCAAGAAGATGATAATGTTCATTGACGACGTGAACATGCCAGTCTTGGACAGGTACGGGTCCCAGCCCCCTGTTGAACTACTCAGACAAATCATGGAAGGAGGGTTCTACGACTTAAAAAAGTTCTTTTTCAAAAGTGTAGAGGATGTGACCTTTGTAGGAGCGTGTGCGCCTCCAGGAGGTGGAAGGAACCCTCTTCCGCAGCGCTTCACTAGACACTTCAACATGATATGGCAAACTCAGTTGTCGCAACAGTCAATGGAAACTATTTTTGCTTCGATACTAAGAGGCTTCTTGGACGAGCACCCCGACGCTAACTTTTCAGAGTACGCAGACTCAATAGTTAAAACTAGTGTAGAAACTTACTTGAAGATATGCAACGACTTACTGCCTACTCCTTCCAAAAGTCACTATACCTTTAACCTTAGGGACTTAAGTAAGGTTGTGCAAGGAATTCTGATGATTAACTACGACAACTTAAGTGACGAAAAGACCCTTTTGCTTTTGTGGCTGCACGAAATGAGTCGGGTCTTCAGAGACAGACTGATAGACGAAAAAGACAGGTCTTGGTTCAACAACGAACTAGAAAAGAAGATGAAAAGGTACATTGACTACTCACTGGACAAACAAGAGTGGACAGATGTGTTGTTTGGAGACTTCATGAGTGGACCCATGAAGGCCTACACCAGAATTGAGTACGACGACAAACTCTTCGAAGCCCTGGCTAACGCACTTAAGCAGTACAACGAAATGTACCCCACCAGAATGGACCTTGTGTTTTTCAGAGACGCCATTAACCACTTAACAAGGATTTCAAGGATACTAGCACAGCCCCGAGGCAACGCACTTTTAGTAGGAGTTGGAGGAAGTGGCAGGCAGTCCTTGGCGAAACTTGCTGCTTCGATGGCAGGGTTCGAGCCCTTTTCTATTGAAATTACTCGGAACTACGGAAGCGCAATGTTCAGAGAAGACCTTAAAACCCTTTTGAAAAAAGCAGGGGCTGAAAACGAGCAAGTTGCTTTTGTGTTCAGCGATACCCAAATAGTCAAAGAAAGCTTCTTGGAGGACATCAACAACATCCTCAACACAGGCGAAGTGCCCAACCTTTACGAAATAGCAGACATGCAGGAAATCATAGACAGCGTCCGTCCTCTAGCTAAAGAAGCCGGGAAACTCGAAGACGGAGAAACTCCTGACAAGATCTTTTCTCACTACGTGCAACTCTGCAGGGACAACCTGCACATTATACTGGCCTTCAGTCCTGTTGGAGAGCAGTTCAGAGTTAGGTGCAGACAGTTCCCTTCAATCATAAACTGCTGCACCATTGACTGGTACAACCCCTGGCCAGAAGAAGCCCTTTTCTCTGTGGCCCAAAAAGCCTTTAAACAAAACGAAAACTTAGGAATTGGGGAACTCGGGGACGCTTTGAGTAAAGTGTGTGTAGAGATCCACACTTCAGTGAGTAGAAAGTCAAAGCAGTTCGAACAAGAACTCCGGCGCAAAAACTACACCACGCCCTCTAGTTACCTAGAACTCATAAACCTGTACTTAATCATGCTCAAAGACCAACAAAAGAAAGTGCCTGAAAAGATCAACAAGTACACCACAGGACTCAAAAAACTCAAGGAAACCAACGAAATGGTGGCTGAACTCCAAAAGGACCAGGTAGAACTCCAGAAGATCCTGGCTGAAAAAACTGTGGAAAACGAACAGATGCAAAAAGAACTCCAGGTCAAACAAGCAGACGCCAAACAGAAAGAAGAAGTTTGTTCCAAAGACGAAGCTGAGTGTGCCAAAACTATGAACGAAGTTGCCCAAATCAAAGACGACTGCCAAAAACAACTAGACGAAGCCGAACCCATAGTAGCAGCTGCCTCCAAAGCACTCCAAAAACTAGACAAAGGCTCCATTGGAGAGCTCAAGACCTACAGTAACCCTGACGGCGCAGTTAAAAACGTGATCAACGCAGTTTGCTTGCTTTTGGGCAGAAAAGAGAACTGGGAAGAAGGCAGGAAACTAATTAGTGAAATGGACTTCCGTGACAGGTGCTTGAACTACGCCAAAGAAGACATTAGTCCAGCTCTGCTCAGAAAACTCACTAAGTACGTAAGCGACCCCAACTTCAACAAAACTTACGTAGGACAGAAGTCAGCTGCTGCAGGGGCACTCTGTGAGTTTGTGTGTGCAATGGAAAACTTCGCACGAATCAACAGAGAAGTAGAGCCCAAAAGAGAAAAACTCAAAAAAGCAGAAAAAGAACTTAAAAAAGCCCAGGACGAGTTAGCTGTTAAGCAGTCTGCACTCAAAGCTGTTCAGGACGAAGTAGGCGAACTAGAAGCTACTTTCCAGTCAAGCATCAAAAAAGGAGAGGAACTTGCCAACAAGAGCGAACTCACTGTTGCCAGACTCGGAAGAGCCGAAAAACTCGTCAAAGGGTTAGGCAGTGAAAGCAAACGCTGGAGTGAAACAGCCAAGATCCTAGAAGTTGACTTGAAGAACTTAGTTGGGAACATTATGTTGTCAGCAGGGTTCGTAGCTTACTTGGGACCCTTCACCATGGCTTACAGAACTAGTTTGTTGGAAGGCTGGATGAAGTTTGCTCAGGTGAACAAAGTGCCAGTGGCTCCAGACTTTACTTTGCAGCGAATCATGGCAGAAGACGTAGAAGTTAGGGAGTGGAACTTAGCAGGTCTGCCTGCAGACCAACTGTCAATTGACAACGCAGTCATTTGCACAAGAAGCAGAAGGTGGCCTTTGATCATTGACCCCCAAGGCCAAGCGAACTCCTGGATCAAGTCTATGGACAGAGAAACACTCAAAGTGATCAAGTTCAGTGAGCCCAACTTCCTCAAAACTCTTGAAAACGGGATTCACTTCGGGAACCCCATTTTGCTTGAAAACGTTGAAGAAACCCTTGACCCCAGTATAGACCCTGTGCTCCAGAAACAAATAGTAAGGAAGGGAGGAACTAACGTGCTTAGACTAGGGGACAAAGACGTGCCTTACAGTCCTGACTTTAGGTTCTACATGACTTCTAAACTACCTAACCCCCACTACTTGCCTGAAATATGCATAAAAGTAGCAGTCATTAACTTTACAGTGACTCCAAAAGGACTTGAGGACCAACTGCTTGTGGACGTAGTTAGGGCTGAAAGGCCTGAACTAGAAAGCCAGAAAAACAACCTGATAGTTCAGATTTCCAACGACAAAGACATGCTTCAGGAACTCGAAGACAAGATCCTCAACATGATTTCTAAGTCAGGCGACGACATTTTGGACGACCAAGCACTGATTGAAACTCTGGACGCTTCCAAAAAGACTAGTGAAGTGATTCACGTTAGGATGGCTGAAGCCGAAGAAACTGCCAAAAACATCGACGTTGCGAGGGAAAGCTACAGAGTAGTTGCAGAAAGAGGGTCTATTTTGTACTTTGTGATAGCAGACATTGGACTGATTGACCCTATGTACCAGTACTCACTGGACTTCTTCAACAAGTTGTTTAACTTGCGACTTGCTAAGTCAGAGAAAAGCGACGACCTAGACAAAAGACTAGACATTTTGGTGAGCGACGTGACTAAGTCGTTTTACCTAAACATTTGCAGAGGACTCTTTGAAAAAGACAAGTTGCTTTACTCCTTCATAAACACTGCAAGGATATCTATCCAAGCAGGGAAACTCACTGAGGAAGAATGGGCTTACTTCATGAAAGGCACAGAAGACTTAGAAGGAGACCCTTTGGAAACTCCTAACTTCACTATTCCTGGGAGTGCCTGGGCTGGCATTCAAGAACTTGAGAAAGTGCACACTAACTACTTAGGCATTGCTGAGTCGATCAAAACCAACTCTGAGTGGGTTTCTTACGTCAACAGCAAGAACCCCTTTGAAGAAACCATTCCTGCAGGCTACGAGTCAAGTCTTTCGTCCTTCCAAAGGTTCTTACTAGGCAACTTGATCAAAAGTGAAATCATGATTCAAGGAGTCAAGAAGTACATAAAAGAAGAACTAGGAGAGTTCTTTATAGAGTCGCCTCCTTTCGACTTAAAAGGAGCTTACGAGGACTCCAACTGCTTGAACCCCATCATCTTTGTGCTTTCGCCTGGAGCTGACCCTATTTCGGACTTGCTTAAGTTAGCAGCTGAAAACGAAATGGACGGAAGGTTCAGAATGCTGTCTCTGGGCCAGGGACAAGGAAAACTGGCAGAGAAGTACATTGACAACGGACGCAGAAACGGAGATTGGGTTTGTCTGCAGAACTGCCACTTAGCTGCTTCTTGGATGGGGGAACTTGAAAGGATCCAAGAAGAACAAGTTGAAAGCGACATACATCCTGAGTACAGACTCTGGCTGACTTCAGAACCGAGCAAAAACTTCCCTGTGCCTGTGCTGCAAAGCGGAATTAAACTTACTAACGAACCACCTAAGGGACTTAAAGCTAACTTAGGAAGGACTTTCCAAGACGTTACGGAGGAGAACTATTTAGGGTGTGCTAAATCGATGGAGTACAAGAAACTGTTGTTTTCTCTGGCTTTCTTCCACGCTGTGATTCTAGAAAGGAGGAAGTTCGGAGCTATTGGGTGGAACATTCCTTACGAGTGGATGACTTCTGACTTCGTAACTAGCAAAATGCAACTGTTTATGTACCTGAACGAACAAGAAGTGATTCCCTATGGCACTCTCAAGGTACTAGTTGCCGAGATCAACTACGGCGGAAGAGTAACTGACGACAAAGACGTTAGACTTATAAAAGCACTGCTTGACAAGTACTTTACTCCAGAAGTGATGAACCCCACTTACACCTTTTCTATGTCTGGAATCTACAAGTGCCCTGAAGCCGAGGCTCTAGAAGACGTTAAGGACTACATAAAGTTTTTGCCCCTTGACGACGACCCTGAAGTGTTTGGGCTGCACTCCAACGCCAACATCACTTTCAACCAAAAAACTGTCAAAGAGTTCCGAGAAACCCTTACTTCAATCCACCCCAAAGCTTCTGCTGGAAGCTCCGGCAAGAGTCCTGACGAGGTAGTAAACGACATTGCAAAGGACATTGAAGCCAGAATTCCACCTTTGATGGACGTAGAAAACGAACAGCACCCTGACACTTTTGCCAAGAACGAAGAAGGCGCCATCAACTCACTAGGTGTGTTTATAGGCCAGGAAATCGTCAGGTTCAACCAACTTCTTAATGTCGTCAAGAACTCACTTGCTCAACTCCAAAAAGCCATAAGGGGTGACGTAGTGATGGGTCCAGACCTCGAAAGCATGTACAAGAACTTCCTCAACCAAAAGATCCCAGAGATCTGGTCTGACATTGCTTACCCTTCACTCAAGCCTTTGGGTTCCTGGGTCAAAGACCTCATAGAGCGTGTGAACTTTATCCACGACTGGTTAACAAAAGGTCCCCGGCCAGCTTACTGGCTGTCTTCGTTCTTTTTCCCACAAGGGTTTATGACGGCTGCTTTGCAGATGTACGCAAGACAAACCAAAACTCCCATTGACACTCTGAAGTTCAAAACAGTGGTTAAAGACAAGTTCAAAGAAGACATCCACGACTTACCACAAGTAGGAGTTAATATTTACGGTCTGTTCATGCAAGGAGCTAAGTGGGACTTTGGCAGGGGCAGAATAGAAGAAAGTGACCCTGCAGTGTTGTTCATTGAAATGCCTGTGATTCTACTGGAACCTGTGACTCTAGAAGTTCAACCCAAAGAACTAGTTTACAACGCTCCTCTTTACAAAACTTCTTTGAGAGCAGGTACTCTGAGCACAACAGGTCACTCCACTAACTTTGTGCTTTTCTTAGAAATTCCTACAATAAACGAAGCTGTTCACTGGATAAGGAGAGGTGTAGCTTTACTGTGCCAACTAGACGATTAAGAATTAAAAATAAGTTTATTTCTTTGGTTAGTTTCTATAAAAGTCAGTGCGTCATTAAAGCCCATCCCGGTGGTGCCTTTGGAGTGCTTTACTGAAAAGGGACTTGAAATGTACTTTGCGTCCAAAGCCAAGAGTCTTTTTAACTGGTCTTTGCCAAGGGCGTTGGGGAGGTCTTGTTTGTTAGCTAGGAAAACTACAGGTTTCTTCCTGAGTAAAGGGTGTTTCAAAAACTCGTGAATAGTTTGCTTCACAATAGTTAGTCTTTCTTTGTCGGTGGAATCAATCACGTAAACAACTCCAGAAACCTCTCCTACGAAGTGGTCCCACATTTGTCTGTACCTTCCAGACCCGCTGACATCGTAAACAATGCCGCGTTCTCCGCGGGGCATGGTGATTTCTTCTATTGAGAAACCTAAAGTGGGAGGGATTTCTATGATGCCTTCTTGGGGAATTGGTTTGGAGTGGGCTACTAGTGAGCTTTTTCCAGCGTTATCAAGTCCAACGACCAGAATAGAAATCATTAAAATGGTGCGAATTTCACTTTTGACTGAAGCTTTTGAGGTTTCAGGAGGCCGCGAAGAAGTTTTGGCTGAGTGCCGAAAGAACTTAGGTCAGGAACCCCAAGAACTGTTTAGACTCCAAAAAGTAGAAGAAGAAGAGTTTGGAGCAGAAGTAGTGGTGAAAATACCTAGTAACCTCAACATTGGCGAAATAGAAGAAGTCCTTGAGCACAAAGACTTACTTGAAATCCAGTTGCAAAGGGCAAAAGAAGCTTTGCAGACCTACGAAGTTGAACTTTCTAAGTTAAAAGAAAAACTCAGTTTGAAGAAAACACAAAGAATCAAAAACCTAGAACTCGAGAACAAAAAGCTCAAGGAAACTTTTCGGTAACCACTATTTAGCAACCACCTGAAGCTTCACTCTGAATACAAAAAAAAAGCCGAACAAGAAATTTTGAACTTGAAAGAAGAGTCCAAGCAACCTGCTCAGAAGGCTGCCCATGGACCTACTCAAGGGTTCGCAATTAACAAGGAGTAATTCTTGAGTTATAAATATGAATGAAGTTAACATAAATAGATTTCCTTCAAAGTGGATACCTTGTTCTCTATACACACTGGGGTCTTCAGACTACAACCAGTCAGGAATTCCTTTTGAAGAACCTTACTTGAGTCACTACATGTACAACAAAGAAGCAAGAGAACACGACAAGATCCTTCTTAAACCTACTAGTTTGAATTTAAAACCCTACCTGTTAAGGGTGGTTTGCGGGTCAATGCACACCTTAGCTATAGCCTCCGATGGCGAACTCTACTCTTGGGGCTGCAACGACGACGGAGCTTTGGGCCATTCAGGTTCAGGCATTTCTCCCGAAAAAGTAGACATTCCTACTCCAGTTCTGCAGGTTTCTGCAGGGGACAACCACTGCTTGGCAATTGCAATCAAAAACAAAAAACGCAACGTGTACTTTTGGGGTTCTTTCCGAGTAAGAGTTACTTAGAGTCCTGGAGGTGGCGAAATAGCCCCCCCACAGCGCTTGCCCCAAAAAGTAAAGTCTTCGGAACTGTCTTACGAAAAGCCTGTGAAAGTGACTAGTGGGATAAACCATGCCATCATAATGACAATCAACAAAAAAGGAGTAGGAAAGGTGTACTGCTGGGGAGACTGCAGTTCTGGCAAGATTGGAAGGACACCTGCTTTGCGCAACAGAAGTGAAAGGGGACTTAAGATCTACTCTTTGCCTGTGAGGGAAGTTAAGAACGTGTGGGCTTGTGGAAACCACTCTTTTTACAAACAAGTGACTTACCACGACAACCCTGCAGGTTACATTTGCGGTTGGGGTCTGAACTTAGACGGGCAGTTGGGGTTGGGCCACTTTGAAAACGTAACTACTCCGGAGTGGGTAGAAGACTTAGAAGGAATAGACGTAGTTGACATTTCAGGAGGAGAGTACTTCAGTGTGTTTTTAGCGTCTGACGGAAAGGTCTACGGAACAGGCATGAACCTGTACGGGCAACTAGGACTAGGAGGCCAGAAGCGCAAGGTAAACACTCCGGAGCTCATTGAGTTGCCTGAACACATACAGAAAATAACTTGTGGGGACGAGTTTACTTACGCCCTGACCAAGCAAGGAGAAGTGTACAGTTGGGGATCTGGGCTGAACTACGTTTTAGGAAACAAAGAAGAAGAAGACCAACTAACCCCAGTTAAGCTGGCAAGTGACTTCTTAGGTGGAGAAGTGGCTTTGCAAATAGCAGCTGGAACCCACCACGTGATGTTTTTAAGCACAGACCCAAAGAACCTCCTCAAAGAACCTGTTTACAAAAAGAAGTTTTTGGACCGTCCTGGAACTTCCCAGATAAGAATTTAAGGTTGTATTCATACCACTTTTGAATAATCAGTTATAGCACTAAGAAAATGGCCTTTGTAAGCAGAGCAGAGAGGAGCCTTGATTTTGGAACTTCAAAGTTGACCAGTGTGGGCCCAGGTGCTTATGGAGGACACACAGAGAAAAAAAAGACCAAAGCGTATGCGCCTTTTTCGTCGACTACGCAAAGAGAAGTCCACAAGCCTATCAACCAAGTGACATCGCCTGGTCCAGGAAGTTATAGTAACTACGAACTGCAAACTAACTCTATCTCTGCAGTAAGCCAGTCAAGAGACCCCTACGCAGAGTCCAAGTCTTACGGACCTTTTGCCAGCAAAAGCAAACGTTTCAAAGAATCTAAGGCAGAACAAAAACCAGGGCCAGGTTCCTACAACTTACCTGTTAACTGGCCTAAAAAAACCAAAACTAAGAAAAGAAAAGACTGGAGCAATGTCAACTGGATGCGGATTCCTTCAGCACCTTCAATTCCAGCAAGGAACCAAGTGTTTGGCTACAGAGAAACTGACACTGGGGAACTAGTTATGGAGAAAAACCCCGAAGTCGTTTATGACGGCACTGGAAGAAACACAGTCGGTCCTGGACACTACAATGCACAGTACCCAGGCTCTTATCACTCCAAAAAAGGCACTGAGTGGCATAAAAGCACTTCAAAAAGGGAGTTGTTCGGCAGAGTAGACACTAACAAGAACCTTGGTCCAGGAAGCTACCAAGAAACCCCTACAACTGCAGTGCCTATGTACAAGTCCAAGCCAAGCGCGGCCTTTGCTAGTGGCATTAAACGAGAAAGCTACATTCCAGAGCACGGAAAAACTGTGGCCGAAGAAGAAGAAACCTCAGAGGAAGAAAGTTACGCTGTGCCAGGGCCAGGGTACTACTTTGAGAACGGCTACAGTAGCTTTGCTACCAAAAAGCCTCCTAGGCACCTTCAGTACTTCGGAAGCAGAAGTTTAAGGTTCCAGTCTAAAACTCCAGACACCAAAGTGGGGCCTGGCTACTATTCAAGCGAGTCTTCTTCAATCGGAAACAGAAAGCCCGGAGACAGCAGGGCTCCTTTTTCTTCAACGAACATCAGGTTCCAACAGAAGCTTGACACTAACCCTGGACCTGGGAGCTACAACGACCCTAACCTTGTAGAGAGACTCAGCAAAAAAACCAAAGCACGCCAAGGTGTCTTTGGAAGCACTGAAAAAAGGTTTGCTGTAAGGGTGGAAGAAGAAACCCCCGGCCCTGGTTACTACCCGCCTGACGCTGCAAATAGGTTAGGGATGCATAACTTCACTTCCCACAAGCCGTCTTCTGTGTTTTTAAGCAAAGCTAAAAGAGAAATTTCAGGGGTCAAAAAAGAAGGACCTGCACCAGGCTCTTACGAAGTGCCTTCGCCAATAGGTAACAAAAAACCCCCTGCTGCGCCTATCCACCCAGTACTTGCTCAGATCAACCCTGAGTCCAGGAAGCCAGTTGCTTTTGCTTCTAAAGCACAAAGGTTCACTTATAAACAAGAACCAGACGACCTTGGACCTGGTTACTACGACTTAAGGGACTCTACTAAGAACCAGTCACATAGCACCATGGCTAGGGTGTTTATAAACAAGTCTGAACGTTTCAGTTCGAAGCCTAAAGAGCTGCCAGGCCCAGGTTCTTACTACGAAGAGCATAACGAGCAAACTTGGGTTAAGCGCTCTTTCAACTTACTATTTAGAGGTGATGCTTAATTTAAAATGTTGAACAATAATAAATGGAACCAAAAGCCCTTTACAACAATAAGTACTTGGCAATAGCAGCACTGGGCTGCGAAATGCTTATTGAGCACTTGCAAGCAATGTCCTTTATAAAGGACGCACCTAAGCCCGGAGACTCCTGGAATTCAGGGGCAAATGACTTTTTTGACGTTTTAAAAGCATTAGCTCTGAGGTTCGACGGAAACGCGTTTATTGCGCTTTATGTTATTGCAATAGTGCTTGTAATCATTCCCTCAGTTGCTTACTTTGTGTTTGCAACTCAGATCCACAGGTGGAACAAGCAGCAGAACTCTCCTGCAACGCCTGTCATTTGGTTCTTCGACCATATTGTTTTTGGAATTGGATTTGTGCCCATAGTGGCTCACATGACTGAAGTGCAGTTCTGCGACGGATCCGGAGAGATAGACTCTTACAACAACGTGACTTGCTGGGAAACTGGGCAAATGGCCCTGATTGAAATAGGGTTTTTAGTTATAGCCTTGGCTTACTTTTTGGCAGGAGTGATTTTCCCTGTTTTGAAGTCTGAAAGAAACGGAATCGAGAAAAGGTGGGGAAATGAAAGCTACTTCCCTGGAATTTACAAACTACTCATCTTAGCCGTGGTTAGTTTGTTTGCCCCACTCAAGTTGCCCTGGCCTGGTATTCTTGCTACAGCAGTTGTAATTGCATACTTGGCATTTGCTGAGTGCTACCAAGAACTCCTTGTGGCAAGTTCCAGAATGGCTGTTCTGTTTGGGCAGTTTTGGTTCTTTATATGTGCAACTATTACTGACAGCAGTGAAAGCACAGCTTCTTACTTGCTCATTGGTTGGATTGTTATGGCTGCACTTGGGTTTGGAGTACTGCCCTTGAAGGCCCAGATTATCAAGCGCGAACCTAAAGTTCTTCCTATTGAGAAATAAACTAGTTAAATTATTCTTCTGGAGGAGTTTCTTCAGGGGGGTTTTCAGGGTAGGGGTCAGACTGTTCTTGGGGGTCTTGGGGTTCCTCAGACACTGGAGGGGGACTCACTGGGTAGAACTTGCTCGTTGCGGCCTTAAGTCCATCGCCAATGTAGAAGCTAACCCAGTTGCGGCTCTGCTGTACTGTCACTGCTCCGGGCCACCACAAAGACCTAATCACAGTCTTAGCAAAAGTAGTGTAAGCCAGTCAAGAGACCCCTACGCAGAGTCCAAGTCTTACGGACCTTTTGCCAGCAAAAGCAAACGTTTCAAAGAATCTAAGGCAGAACAAAAACCAGGGCCAGGTTCCTACAACTTACCTGTTAACTGGCCTAAAAAAACCAAAACTAAGAAAAGAAAAGACTGGAGCAATGTCAACTGGATGCGGATTCCTTCAGCACCTTCAATTCCAGCAAGGAACCAAGTGTTTGGCTACAGAGAAACTGACACTGGGGAACTAGTTATGGAGAAAAACCCCGAAGTCGTTTATGACGGCACTGGAAGAAACACAGTCGGTCCTGGACACTACAATGCACAGTACCCAGGCTCTTATCACTCCAAAAAAGGCACTGAGTGGCATAAAAGCACTTCAAAAAGGGAGTTGTTCGGCAGAGTAGACACTAACAAGAACCTTGGTCCAGGAAGCTACCAAGAAACCCCTACAACTGCAGTGCCTATGTACAAGTCCAAGCCAAGCGCGGCCTTTGCTAGTGGCATTAAACGAGAAAGCTACATTCCAGAGCACGGAAAAACTGTGGCCGAAGAAGAAGAAACCTCAGAGGAAGAAAGTTACGCTGTGCCAGGGCCAGGGTACTACTTTGAGAACGGCTACAGTAGCTTTGCTACCAAAAAGCCTCCTAGGCACCTTCAGTACTTCGGAAGCAGAAGTTTAAGGTTCCAGTCTAAAACTCCAGACACCAAAGTGGGGCCTGGCTACTATTCAAGCGAGTCTTCTTCAATCGGAAACAGAAAGCCCGGAGACAGCAGGGCTCCTTTTTCTTCAACGAACATCAGGTTCCAACAGAAGCTTGACACTAACCCTGGACCTGGGAGCTACAACGACCCTAACCTTGTAGAGAGACTCAGCAAAAAAACCAAAGCACGCCAAGGTGTCTTTGGAAGCACTGAAAAAAGGTTTGCTGTAAGGGTGGAAGAAGAAACCCCCGGCCCTGGTTACTACCCGCCTGACGCTGCAAATAGGTTAGGGATGCATAACTTCACTTCCCACAAGCCGTCTTCTGTGTTTTTAAGCAAAGCTAAAAGAGAAATTTCAGGGGTCAAAAAAGAAGGACCTGCACCAGGCTCTTACGAAGTGCCTTCGCCAATAGGTAACAAAAAACCCCCTGCTGCGCCTATCCACCCAGTACTTGCTCAGATCAACCCTGAGTCCAGGAAGCCAGTTGCTTTTGCTTCTAAAGCACAAAGGTTCACTTATAAACAAGAACCAGACGACCTTGGACCTGGTTACTACGACTTAAGGGACTCTACTAAGAACCAGTCACATAGCACCATGGCTAGGGTGTTTATAAACAAGTCTGAACGTTTCAGTTCGAAGCCTAAAGAGCTGCCAGGCCCAGGTTCTTACTACGAAGAGCATAACGAGCAAACTTGGGTTAAGCGCTCTTTCAACTTACTATTTAGAGGTGATGCTTAATTTAAAATGTTGAACAATAATAAATGGAACCAAAAGCCCTTTACAACAATAAGTACTTGGCAATAGCAGCACTGGGCTGCGAAATGCTTATTGAGCACTTGCAAGCAATGTCCTTTATAAAGGACGCACCTAAGCCCGGAGACTCCTGGAATTCAGGGGCAAATGACTTTTTTGACGTTTTAAAAGCATTAGCTCTGAGGTTCGACGGAAACGCGTTTATTGCGCTTTATGTTATTGCAATAGTGCTTGTAATCATTCCCTCAGTTGCTTACTTTGTGTTTGCAACTCAGATCCACAGGTGGAACAAGCAGCAGAACTCTCCTGCAACGCCTGTCATTTGGTTCTTCGACCATATTGTTTTTGGAATTGGATTTGTGCCCATAGTGGCTCACATGACTGAAGTGCAGTTCTGCGACGGATCCGGAGAGATAGACTCTTACAACAACGTGACTTGCTGGGAAACTGGGCAAATGGCCCTGATTGAAATAGGGTTTTTAGTTATAGCCTTGGCTTACTTTTTGGCAGGAGTGATTTTCCCTGTTTTGAAGTCTGAAAGAAACGGAATCGAGAAAAGGTGGGGAAATGAAAGCTACTTCCCTGGAATTTACAAACTACTCATCTTAGCCGTGGTTAGTTTGTTTGCCCCACTCAAGTTGCCCTGGCCTGGTATTCTTGCTACAGCAGTTGTAATTGCATACTTGGCATTTGCTGAGTGCTACCAAGAACTCCTTGTGGCAAGTTCCAGAATGGCTGTTCTGTTTGGGCAGTTTTGGTTCTTTATATGTGCAACTATTACTGACAGCAGTGAAAGCACAGCTTCTTACTTGCTCATTGGTTGGATTGTTATGGCTGCACTTGGGTTTGGAGTACTGCCCTTGAAGGCCCAGATTATCAAGCGCGAACCTAAAGTTCTTCCTATTGAGAAATAAACTAGTTAAATTATTCTTCTGGAGGAGTTTCTTCAGGGGGGTTTTCAGGGTAGGGGTCAGACTGTTCTTGGGGGTCTTGGGGTTCCTCAGACACTGGAGGGGGACTCACTGGGTAGAACTTGCTCGTTGCGGCCTTAAGTCCATCGCCAATGTAGAAGCTAACCCAGTTGCGGCTCTGCTGTACTGTCACTGCTCCGGGCCACCACAAAGACCTAATCACAGTCTTAGCAAAAGTAGTGTAAGCCAGTCAAGAGACCCCTACGCAGAGTCCAAGTCTTACGGACCTTTTGCCAGCAAAAGCAAACGTTTCAAAGAATCTAAGGCAGAACAAAAACCAGGGCCAGGTTCCTACAACTTACCTGTTAACTGGCCTAAAAAAACCAAAACTAAGAAAAGAAAAGACTGGAGCAATGTCAACTGGATGCGGATTCCTTCAGCACCTTCAATTCCAGCAAGGAACCAAGTGTTTGGCTACAGAGAAACTGACACTGGGGAACTAGTTATGGAGAAAAACCCCGAAGTCGTTTATGACGGCACTGGAAGAAACACAGTCGGTCCTGGACACTACAATGCACAGTACCCAGGCTCTTATCACTCCAAAAAAGGCACTGAGTGGCATAAAAGCACTTCAAAAAGGGAGTTGTTCGGCAGAGTAGACACTAACAAGAACCTTGGTCCAGGAAGCTACCAAGAAACCCCTACAACTGCAGTGCCTATGTACAAGTCCAAGCCAAGCGCGGCCTTTGCTAGTGGCATTAAACGAGAAAGCTACATTCCAGAGCACGGAAAAACTGTGGCCGAAGAAGAAGAAACCTCAGAGGAAGAAAGTTACGCTGTGCCAGGGCCAGGGTACTACTTTGAGAACGGCTACAGTAGCTTTGCTACCAAAAAGCCTCCTAGGCACCTTCAGTACTTCGGAAGCAGAAGTTTAAGGTTCCAGTCTAAAACTCCAGACACCAAAGTGGGGCCTGGCTACTATTCAAGCGAGTCTTCTTCAATCGGAAACAGAAAGCCCGGAGACAGCAGGGCTCCTTTTTCTTCAACGAACATCAGGTTCCAACAGAAGCTTGACACTAACCCTGGACCTGGGAGCTACAACGACCCTAACCTTGTAGAGAGACTCAGCAAAAAAACCAAAGCACGCCAAGGTGTCTTTGGAAGCACTGAAAAAAGGTTTGCTGTAAGGGTGGAAGAAGAAACCCCCGGCCCTGGTTACTACCCGCCTGACGCTGCAAATAGGTTAGGGATGCATAACTTCACTTCCCACAAGCCGTCTTCTGTGTTTTTAAGCAAAGCTAAAAGAGAAATTTCAGGGGTCAAAAAAGAAGGACCTGCACCAGGCTCTTACGAAGTGCCTTCGCCAATAGGTAACAAAAAACCCCCTGCTGCGCCTATCCACCCAGTACTTGCTCAGATCAACCCTGAGTCCAGGAAGCCAGTTGCTTTTGCTTCTAAAGCACAAAGGTTCACTTATAAACAAGAACCAGACGACCTTGGACCTGGTTACTACGACTTAAGGGACTCTACTAAGAACCAGTCACATAGCACCATGGCTAGGGTGTTTATAAACAAGTCTGAACGTTTCAGTTCGAAGCCTAAAGAGCTGCCAGGCCCAGGTTCTTACTACGAAGAGCATAACGAGCAAACTTGGGTTAAGCGCTCTTTCAACTTACTATTTAGAGGTGATGCTTAATTTAAAATGTTGAACAATAATAAATGGAACCAAAAGCCCTTTACAACAATAAGTACTTGGCAATAGCAGCACTGGGCTGCGAAATGCTTATTGAGCACTTGCAAGCAATGTCCTTTATAAAGGACGCACCTAAGCCCGGAGACTCCTGGAATTCAGGGGCAAATGACTTTTTTGACGTTTTAAAAGCATTAGCTCTGAGGTTCGACGGAAACGCGTTTATTGCGCTTTATGTTATTGCAATAGTGCTTGTAATCATTCCCTCAGTTGCTTACTTTGTGTTTGCAACTCAGATCCACAGGTGGAACAAGCAGCAGAACTCTCCTGCAACGCCTGTCATTTGGTTCTTCGACCATATTGTTTTTGGAATTGGATTTGTGCCCATAGTGGCTCACATGACTGAAGTGCAGTTCTGCGACGGATCCGGAGAGATAGACTCTTACAACAACGTGACTTGCTGGGAAACTGGGCAAATGGCCCTGATTGAAATAGGGTTTTTAGTTATAGCCTTGGCTTACTTTTTGGCAGGAGTGATTTTCCCTGTTTTGAAGTCTGAAAGAAACGGAATCGAGAAAAGGTGGGGAAATGAAAGCTACTTCCCTGGAATTTACAAACTACTCATCTTAGCCGTGGTTAGTTTGTTTGCCCCACTCAAGTTGCCCTGGCCTGGTATTCTTGCTACAGCAGTTGTAATTGCATACTTGGCATTTGCTGAGTGCTACCAAGAACTCCTTGTGGCAAGTTCCAGAATGGCTGTTCTGTTTGGGCAGTTTTGGTTCTTTATATGTGCAACTATTACTGACAGCAGTGAAAGCACAGCTTCTTACTTGCTCATTGGTTGGATTGTTATGGCTGCACTTGGGTTTGGAGTACTGCCCTTGAAGGCCCAGATTATCAAGCGCGAACCTAAAGTTCTTCCTATTGAGAAATAAACTAGTTAAATTATTCTTCTGGAGGAGTTTCTTCAGGGGGGTTTTCAGGGTAGGGGTCAGACTGTTCTTGGGGGTCTTGGGGTTCCTCAGACACTGGAGGGGGACTCACTGGGTAGAACTTGCTCGTTGCGGCCTTAAGTCCATCGCCAATGTAGAAGCTAACCCAGTTGCGGCTCTGCTGTACTGTCACTGCTCCGGGCCACCACAAAGACCTAATCACAGTCTTAGCAAAAGTAGTGTGGTTTTCCTTAGGGGGGTATTCTTCGTACTCTTGGGGGTCTCCTACAGTTTTGCCTACCCAAGCCCTCCCAACACTTGGAAGGCCTTTATCTTCAGTGATGGTTTTGAGTCTTGGGTCAAATGGATCTTCTTCTACAATCTTAGCTTTGAGTTCGTCAATGTCGATGTCTTCTTCTTCAGGTGGTTCAGGTTCCATGTGGACAATCCGGCCTGCTTTGAGGATGCCTGGTTGGAAGTGGACCCACCCATCCAGACTTGAGAGTTCTTTGGCACTGGGAGTAACAGCTTCTTCGTCAGCTTCGACTTCTTGAGGGGAGTCTTCTTGGACTCTGTAAAGTCCTTTGGGTATGATGGAGGTTCCGTGAGTAATTCTGGCTATTTGGGCCCGCAAAAGGTCTTTTTCCTTTCCGGGGAAGTGTGGGTTGGTCACAATCTCTGCTTCAAGGTCTCCTGTGAAAAGCTTCCTGACAGTCCTTGCAGCTTTGAGTTGGTCTGGGTTTACGTCAGGGAGTTCTTGGAATTCTTGGTACACACTGTTAGTGACCCAGTAGGTGTAAGCGTTGACTCCTTCTCCTCTTTTTTCGAAGTCGTTAGGTCTGTCTTCTTCTTCGTTGGGTTCGCCAACGCCTTCTACAACATAGTAGTCTTTTTGAGTGCCTATGATTTTGCCCCAGAGCCTTACTTCTTTAGCTCCTTTGTCCCTGACTAAGGACTTAAGTGCTTGTTGGAGTCTGAAAGTTTCTTCTTCGCCCAAGTCGATTCCAGCAGCAGAAAGTACTTTGCGTTCTTGGAGCAGGTCAGGAATGTGGGGAAGGGGTTCAGGGACTGCTTCGACGAGTTTGCCTTCTTCGTTTTCTTCCATGGGCTTCTTGATTAGGTCCTGGGCTTGTTTGACTAGTGGAGCTACTTGGGCAAAGGACTCCTTCAAAGAACTTTGGGCGGGTGTGGGCTGGTAACTGAAAGAGTTGGATTTCACTTGCAGAGAAGTCAGTTCCAAGGAAGACAAAGGGTCCCTTGGGTAGTCAAATATCAACTGCGAAAATACTTTTGTGAGGTGTTCTTGCAGGTTCTGGTCCTTTTCTCCTTTTGATTGTTCAAGTAAGGACTTGAGTTTTTCGAGTTCGGCCATTTTGTATTAATTTAAGTTACCGGTTGTTCTCTGTGAAGTACTTTTGGTACTTGATCCAAAAAGAGTTGTGGTTTAGGTCTGCACTCCAGAGGTAACTAACTTCTTCTGGGTTGCCTTTCCAAGCGTCTAGCAAGTAAAAACCAACTATGTTCCAGAAAAACAAACTCCCCATACAAATGAACCCTATTCTTTGCTTGGGGAGCTTCCAAGGGCATGCCAGGGCGTAGCTTATAACTTTCAGGCTTTCCATCAGGTCTTTGTTCATATTTATCATGTTCATATTTAGACTTATAAGAAAAAATATGAGCAAAAGAACTCAGAAATCTTCAGAAAAAGCACAAAAAGTCACTAACTGGAGCGAAGAACAAGGCCTTATGTACCTTGACATGGGGTCAGAGCCTTCCAACTTAGTCCTTGCTATGGACCTCGACTCCACACTTATATGCACTAAGTCTGGAAAAACCTTTGCTCAAAGCCAAGAGGACTGGAAACTCCTCTACGAAAACATCCCAAAAGTACTTAAAGAGTACCCTGACCACAGAAAAGTGATCATTTCCAACCAAGCAGGCATCGAAAAGGGCAAACAAGACAAAAAAGCCTGGCAAAACAAAGTGCAAAAAGTAGTTGAAGCCCTTGACGAACCCGTCTTAGTTATGGCTTCTATTGCTTCGAACCACTTCAGAAAACCCTGCACAGGCATGTGGGACTACTTTACTTCAAACCTA
The DNA here is from genome assembly GCA_022984795.1 of Fabrea salina. Classification (NCBI taxonomy): domain Eukaryota; phylum Ciliophora; class Heterotrichea; order Heterotrichida; family Fabreidae; genus Fabrea; species Fabrea salina. Next base: position 206,366 of record JALIHJ010000038.1, on the reverse strand, counting down.
AACGGAGACCAAGAAGTAGACCTCAGCAACTCCTTTTACATAGGGGACGCTGCTGGCAGGCCTGCCAAAGGAACTCGCAAAAAGGACTTTAACGACACTGACTTGAAGTTTGCTTTGAACGTAGGACTGAAGTTCCAAACTCCAGAACAGTTTTTCTTAGGCCAGAAAGAAACAGTTCCTAAGCCCCAGTTTGACCCCAAACAAATAAACAAGTCAGGAAGTGCTCTTAAGAACGGAGTCACTGTAAGGGACATTCAAGAATGCATAATATTCGTGGGCTCCCCAGCCTCGGGAAAGTCTACTTTCTGGAAAACTCACTTGAGTGACTATGTGAGAGTTAACAACGACACCCTCAAAACCAAAGCTAGGTGCCTCAAAGAAATGGAAAAAGCACTCCAAGCTGGAAAGTCCTGTGTAATTGATAACACCAACCCTACTGAAGCTGTTAGAAGCGACTACATCAGAATGGCCCAGAACTACAACGTCCCTGTAAGGTGCTTTGCATTCAAGGTGACCAAAGATGTAGCTTTCCACTTAAATGCTTTAAGAGGAGTTAACAAGCACCGCCAGCAACTCTCAGGAAAGATTCCAGCTATGCCAATCCACAAGTTCTTCAAAGACTACGAAAGTCCTAGCTTAGAAGAAGGCTTTGAAGAAATACAGGAAGTCGACTTGGTGGCAGGTCCCTTTGAAAACGAACAAGACGAAAAACTATTTTTCAGCTTTGTGCACTCTTAATAGTAATATGGTTGATGCTAAACCCCTTGTGAAAAACACTGGAACCAATGAGTGGGATGTTCACGTTTTTGAGTGCTTCGAAAACCCCATAATGTGTCTGTGGGCTTGGTTGGTGCCCTGTGGGATGCCAATTATGCAAGCAGTTATTATGAAGTTAATTACTAGGGATGATAACCAGATTTTCATCACTATTTTGCTGGACTGTTTGTTTGGGTGCTTTGCCTCTGGGTATGCAAGGACCAAGATAAGGGAAGAGTTCAGTATCAATGGGAACTACCTTCTGGACTGTTGTCTTTGGATGTGGCTGCCCTGTTGTTCAGGAGTCCAGGAATGGCGTCAAGCAATGCTTAAGTTCAAAGGCGACTCTAAAAGAACTATAATAAATTATTCTGATTAAATGGAAGCAGTAAGGATTACTTAGTTAAAGTGGAGTGGAAAGTCTACTTACGAAGAGGCTTGCAAGATAACTAGTTTGGACCTTTGCATGGAAACGATTCCTAGTTTAGAGGTGTTGAAAGAGTTTTATCTGCTAAAAAGTTTGAGTTTGTGCAGGTGTTGTTTAAGCGAAGTAGGGGCTTTGAATTCGTTAAGCAACTTAAAGGAGTTGTGGCTAAACGAAAATGCCATAGAAACTGTTGACTTGTTGCCTTTGAGTAAACTTGAGAAACTTGACTTGTCTAACAACTCCATATCCGAGTTTGCTTCTATGAAGTTGCCTAGTGGCCTTAAAACTCTTTGGGTAAACAACAACTACTTGGCAAACTTAAAAGGAGTTAAAGCTCTTAAAAGCATCCGTGAACTGTGGGCAGCCGGAAACCAACTTTCATGGGTCTCTAAACAAGTTTTGGAACTAAAGAACCTAAGTAACTTGAACCTTTCAGGAAACTCCATAGAGAGTTTAGAGAACCTTTACTTGTTATCCTTTGTTGAGCCCTTAAAAGAACTTTATTTGGGGTCTTGTGAATTCGGAACTAACCCCATTTGCGAACTCAGTAACTACCGCACCTTTGTAGTGTACTACGTTCCTCAAGTGTCCTACTTAGACGGAGTCTTTATATCAGAAGACTTAAAAACCCAAGAAGAACAAAACTTTTTGAAAAAAACTATTTTCTACAACTATACAGTTGCTATCACCAAAAGGACCATTGACTACTTCGAACAAGTAACCAAAAAGGTGTTTGAAGAGAAACTAAGTAGCTTCTGGAATGTGTTCCAAAAAGTAATGTTCAGCAAAGCTCTGCTCAGAGACGACCACTACAACCAAGTCATATCTGGAGGTCTAGAAGACCAAGACTCCCTTCGAAGGCTCTACTCACACACAGTCTCTAAACTCAGGCACTCAAGTGAAGAGTTTTCAACTATGAAGGTAAAGGAGCTAAGCTCAGCTGGCAATGTAGTTTTTGAAATAGGCGACTCCACCAAAGACTGGTACAGGGACTGCTGCGAGTACGTTTACTCCAAGTACCCTGCTCAGTCTCCCCAGATTCGAATAATCCGAGTAATTAAAGTCCACAACAAGACTCTGCAGAAGAAGTTCCAAGATAAAGCAGAGTCAATACTAACCCCCAGAACAAAGGCCTTCAAAAACAAGCAAGAGTACTTGTTTTACGGGAAAGTGCCTGGCGAAGACATTACTCAGGTAGCTTCTGAAGGGTTCTCTGGAAGGGAGTTCTTGGGTCTTACGAACTGTGTAGCCACAGCAGACTATGACAGAATCAGAAACTTAGAAACAGACTTGCCTAGTTTGTACTGGCCCTCTGCACAAGTGCTTATGTGCAAAGGGTTCCTAGGCAAGTCTTCTTGGGACATGCAAGTTCCTTACTACGAAAAAGATATGTCTGTTTGTGACGTTTGGGAGATGTACCCTCTTAAAAAGCCCAAGTCAAGTTTTTCTGTGTACAGAACTAGTGAGTCGGACAAAGCAAACCACGTTTGGTTTTTCTTTGACAACCAACTTGTGCTTCCAGAGTACTTAATAGACTTTGAGTACTGCCATGAAAACCACCCTATGTGCTCCCAAAAACTTAAGGAGCAGGTTCCTGAAGAAGTGTTTGAAAGTCCAGAAGTTAACTATTTGGGGTTTACTATTTCTGAGTTTGTTGAAGAGGAGCTTTTGTCCCAGGAAACTCTTAGTGACTTGCTGGTGACTCAGCCAGAAACTTCTGAGGAGTTAAGTTCTGAAAAAAACATAGAAACTCTGATTAGTGAGGCTTCTCAAGAACTTGACTTGAGCTGGAGCAAACTAATTAGTATAGTTCCTTTGCTTGGTTTGCACAAACTTAAGTACTGCAATCTAAGTTTCAATAGAATTTCTAAACTTAAGGGGCTTTCTGTGTGCAGTGAGCTGCAAACTTTATACCTGCACCACAACTCTATAAGTTGTTTGCGGAACATTAGCTACTTGCCCTCAGAACTAAAATCGGTGTCTTTGTTCTGCAACCCTATTTACTCCAGTTATTCCTACAAAGGAACCATACTATTCCACCTGAAGCACTTGCAAACACTTGACTACCAAGCAGTGACTCCAGAAGAAACACCCCTAACTACAACTGAGTTCCTCTTTAAAAAACCTTCCCACACAGCAACTAGAGTATACTTTAATTACAAGTCCCGAATCGACTTCTTAAACTTGTCCAACCAACATCTTAGGTCAGTCAACTTGCAAGAGTCAACAGCTCTTAAAAGCTTAGACTTAAGCAAAAACCTAATTAAGAGTTTCAAAGGACTACAAAACTTACCTAACTTGGAGGAACTGGATCTGTCCTGGAATGCTTTAACAAGTATGCAGGGCATTCATTCTCTAGGTTCGCTTAAGCAATTAGACCTGTCCCACAACTCTATTTCAGAGATTGATGAGTTACAAAACCTAAACTACTTACAAGGGCTGAACCTGAGCTTCAACCAAGTTTCCTCTTTGAAAGGACTAGAAAGTGCTTTGAACTTAAACGAAGTCTACTTGAGCTGCAACTTTATAAGTGACTTAAAAGAAGCACTGGGCCTTAAGGCTAACAAGACCCTTTTTATTCTGGACCTGTTTAAAAACCCAGTTAGCAACCAAAACTACTACAGGATTTACCTTATTTACAACTTGCCTAGTTTAAAGTTTCTGGACGGGAAAACAGTTACTATTCAAGAAACAGAAACAGCCAAAGAAACTTACGCAGGCAAACTAACCGAGGAAGTGCTTCTGGGAAGAATCCAAGAAACTAACTCTGTAACTACTAGAAAAATTGACTTGTCCTTTGCTAGAATCAACAACCTAAACAACTTCCTAAGCCACTCAAAGTTCCCTCTTCTGCAAGAAATGAACCTTTCACACAACATTTTTGAAAGCTTAGACCCCATTCCTTACTTGCCTTGCTTAGTCAAACTGACCATTTCGAACAACTCTATTAGTACTCTGCATGCAAGTGAAACCCCCTGCTTCAGTAAGTTTCCTTCGCTTGAAATGCTGGATGTTTCTTTCAACAACATTCGGGAATTCAAAGAACTCCAAGTTAATCACTTCACCAGACTGAGTACCTTAGTTGTTTCTCACAACAAACTCACTAAGGTGGAGCACCTAGACCAGTTTGCTGCCCTAAGAGAAGTTGACTTGTCCTACAACAAACTTTCAAAGTTCGAAGTTGAACTTCGATTAGACTACTTAATTTTCCTGAACGCAGAAAACAACAACATTCGGAGTTTAGACAACCTTTGTGGGTTAGGTTCTTTAAAAGTGTTGTTTCTTGCAAACAACCGCATCATAGATTCTAGGGAAATTGACAAGTTAAGGAAGCTGGAGTCCCTTGTAGAACTGGAACTCAACGGGAACTTGTTTCTCCGCAGGAACACAAACAGACTTTTGATCATCAGCAGACTGCCCAACTTGTTGTTTTTAAACAGAGAAAAAGTGTCAAAGGAAGAAAAAGACAAACTAGACGCAAACAAAACCCAAGTCTTCAGGAACGTTGGCTTCAGTTTGCCCAGGAACTTAGAACTTAACTTCCAGAAAACGTTTACTTTCGGACCCAAAAACATTTTTAACTTAAATCCCAAAAAACTTTCAAGACACCATAAACGTAATTAGTTATTAAATGGGAGGTTTGCTAAGTTCGCCTGTGACCACTAAAGAAACCAGCAACGGGTCCAATGGAAGACTGAACTTTGCCGTTTGCAGCATGCAGGGCTGGAGAGTAAGTATGGAAGATGCTTTCTTAGTAAACTTGCACATAGACAACCAAACTAGTTGTTTTGGAGTCTTTGACGGTCACGGAGGCAGTGAAGTTGCCCAGTACGTCAGCAAGAACTTTGCTCACCAGTTAGTTATAAACCGGAAGTTTCAGAAAGGGGCTGTTGAAGAAGCCCTGACTGAAGTTTACTTGCGAATGGACGCACTTATGCAGTCCCAACATGGCAACAAAGAACTCTGCAGACTTAACAAACAACTTCCAAGTGACTACAAAGTAACTAGTTCTGACTTGGAAGAGTTTGAGTGTAATTCAGGATGCACCGCTGTAGTGAGTGTGGTTAAAGGCAACAAAATCTATATTGCAAATTCAGGCGACTCAAGAGCAGTTTTGGCAAGACAAGGTCAAGCAATACAACTAACTACTGACCACAAACCAGAATTAGAGTCAGAATATAACAGAGTGATTTCAAACGGAGGAGAAATCTACCAAGGAAGAGTGAACGGAGGTCTGAACTTGACAAGGGCGCTAGGGGACTTTGGCTACAAGCCTAAAAAAGTGTCTCCACACAAACATGTAATAACTGCTTTGCCAGACGTAGGTTCAATAGACCTGCAGAGGAACGACGACTTTTTGGTGATGGCTTGTGACGGAATTTGGGATATCTTGAGTTCTCAGGAGTGTGTGGACTTTGTTTATGAGCGACTCAACAGAATGAGCGTTGAAGACATCACCAAAGAAGTCTGTGACAGGTGCCTTGCTAAAAGCACACAAGAATACCTAGGCAAAGGGTGTGACAACATGACTATTATGATTATTCGATTCAGTAATTAACAAGCTATTGAGAAGCTATCTCTAAAAAAGAAGAGTAGAGTTGTTTCCTGTTGCCGTCCATTTCGTACTGCTGCAAGCACTTAAGCATGTGAGAGTCTTCTTCTAAGATTAAGTCCTTAAGTCTGCCTTTCTGGCGGCGACTTAGTAAGCCTTCTTTAAGCATTCTTGAAACTATTGACAGCAGCATTCTGGACTTAGGCCAGACATGGAAAGTCAGCAACTCGCTTCTGTTTTCAAAAGGCTGAGGAGCTTCGCTGCCTGCTCTTTCTTCTACCTTTTTAAGCCGCACTTGGACTTTTTGGAGGGTTTTATTGAGTTCTTCTATTTTTTCTTCCAGCATTTCAATTCGGAGTTGCTTGACATCGAGTTCTTCTTCTGAAGGAGTCAAAAGGATCTTTATAGGTGGGCACCTCAGAAGAAGACCTTCTTCAACAAGACTTAAACTTGCTCGGTTCATTTTGAGCATGCTTAGCACAGTCCCTACATCGCACATTTCGTCAGTCATGAAACCCCTGTAAACTACTTGGGAGTCCAGAAACACAGCTTCGATGTCCAGGGTTTGTGGGTCGCCTGTTATTAGTTCAGTGGTTAGTCTTACTTTTTCGCCCTCGACGAAATAAGAAGCGTGAAACTTCAAAATACCATTGCTGTCCATGTAATATTGTAAATGGCACAGGTAGACCCAACCCATGGAGGACTGGTGTGGAAAAGTGAAGACACTAGAGATGTCAACGCAGAGTACGACCCTGTTCCTAGTTCACTCAGTTTCGAGGAAAAACTCAGGACTTGCCTCTCAGTAGCAGAAGAGTGCATCCAGCCTGAAGAACTGGGCACTCTGCTCCAAACCAAAACCCACCCTGTTTGCTACGACGGCTTCGAGCCTTCAGGACGGATGCACATTGCCCAAGGAATTCTTAAGTCAATAAATGTCAACAAGCTTACAAGTTGCGGGTGCATATTTGTGTTTTGGGTGGCTGACTGGTTTGCACTGCTGAACAACAAGATGGGAGGAGACTTAGCCAAGATACAAACAGTAGGCAAGTACATGGTAGAAATCTGGAGGGCTGCAGGCATGGACATGAGGAACGTTAAGTTCTTGTGGGCTTCTGAAGAAATCAACAAAAGGCCTAACGAGTACTGGCTGAGGGTTATGGACATTGCCCGCAAAAACAACATCAAGCGAATTACTAGGTGCTCGCAAATCATGGGCAGGGCTGAGTCGGACGAAATGGCTTCGGCACAGATCCTGTACCCGTGCATGCAGTGTGCAGACATTTTCTTCCTAGAGGCTGACATCTGCCAGTTAGGAATGGACCAAAGGAAAGTAAACGTGTTGGCTCGTGAGTACTGCGACTTAATAGGAAGAGAGAAGAAACCAGTGGTGCTTTCCCACCCAATGATGATGGGACTCAAACAAGGTCAGGAAAAGATGAGCAAAAGTGACGTTGGAAGTGCAATTTTCATGGAGGACTCTGAAGAAGAGGTCAATTCCAAAATCAAAAAGGCTTACTGTTTGCCTTCGGACATCCTGAACAACCCTGTTCTTTCTTACACAAAGCACATTATTTTCAACCGCAACGGAGAACTTCTAATTCAAAGAACTCCTGAAAACGGAGGCAACAAACTGTATACTTCTTACGAAGAACTAGAAAAAGACTTTGCAGAAAATAACTTGCATCCCGCCGACCTTAAACCTGCCGTTGCTAAGGCCTTGAACCAAATGCTAGCTCCAGTCAGAGCTCACTTCGAGAACGATGCCTACGCCAGAAGTCTTTTGGAGCAAGTCAGGTCTTTTAGAGTAACTAGGTAAATGTTCTAGAAGCTTTATAACGAGATTACTGGTTATTGACATTTAACTCTGGGTAAAGTGACTCCTAATAATGGCAAAAGAAAAAAGTGTACTTTACGTGATATCACAAAAAGTCAACGACTTCTTAGAAGGGGTCTTTGGCAAGTGGGGAGAAATAGTCAATAGGTTCCCCCTTCCAATAATGGCTGTTTCCTTGGTGATTTTCTTCTCGCTGGTGTACGGATTCACTATTTACGAGGAATCTACAGATGAAGATCAATGGACCCCAATTGGATGTCAGGCTCTTGAAGACAAGGACACAGTGAACGAAGTTTTTTCAGAACAACCCACTAGAAACGTTATTTACGCAGTTGCGAAGAACTCCGAAAACATAATTACACTGGAGGCCTACCGCGAAATTCTAGAATTTGACCAAAGATTTAAAAACGAAGTCCAGGACGGAGACAACAAGTTCGAAGACTACTGCTTCAAGAACGATGAAGATGGAACCTGTGAAACTTCAAACCACCCACTTGAGTTCTTCAGAACTTCTGATAATGACGGGTATGTAATTGATGTTACAAGTGATGATGAATTACTGCAAAGAATCAACTCAGGCAAAGGGCATCCTACTCTTTACCCAGAAGGAAGTTCGAGTTACATCAACGTGGAGTCAATGTTTGGAACTACAGAGCCTAGTGAAATAACCATTAATGAAGATGGTACCAACAACGTCCAGAAAGCAGCTGCAATTTCTTGGACTTACTACTTCAACGCTAAAGAAGACGAAGAGTACTACGAAGGCTACGACGTTGAGTGGGAGGACTTTATTGACGAGTTCAATTCTAACTCAGAACATGTAGAGCTTTACTTATACAGCTCAACTGGAATTTCTAGAGGCTTAGAAGGCACTCTTACAGGGAGACTTGATGCTAGTTCAGATAGGAATAGTTCTGATAATACTTTACACCTTTTTGGTGGTGGGCAAGTTGTACACCTACAACTCTAGACTAGGAGTGTCCTTGGTAGGCTTGATTGGGATATTCATGGCATACGTGGAAGCACTGGGTCTGGGAACATACTTTGGACTGGAAGGTTCAGGAGTAGTGAGTGTACTTCCTTTTCTGTTGATTGGAATTGGAGTGGATGACATGTACGTGCTGTTGATGACTTTGAACCAAGTGGACATTGAACAGTCTCCTTCTTACAAGATGAACTACATGCTGAAGCACGCAGGAGTCAGCATAACTATTACTTCGCTGACTAACGTTTGCAGCTTTGCAATTAGCAGCATTATTTCCTTGCCAGCAATTAGGAACTTTGCAATCTTCACTTGTTTGGGGATGTTTTTTGACTACTTTAACCAAATCACTTTGTTTTCAGCAGCTGTGGCACTTGACTTAAGAAGAACTAAGAGGAGGATGGGTGACTTTTGTGGGTTGTGTTTCTGCAAACCTGAGTCAAAACCTTGTTGTTACGGAAAGTACATTTACAACCAAGACGGCTCTGTGAAAGAACCCTTGAGCAAAAAGTTCATGAGGGACTACTACGCTCCTTTCCTCACAAAGACTCCTGTTAAAATAGCTGTTTTGGTTATATTTGCAGCCTTCTTTGCAGTAAACGTGTGGGGAGCCACTGAACTCAAGATGGACTTTGACTTGGAGTGGTTTGTAACTGGAGACGCTGAAATCAAAGATACCTTTGAAGTCAGAGACCAGTACTTCAACCAGCAAGGCCAAAGCTTAAGAGTCTACACAGTAGACGCAGACTTTAAAAACGAGGAGGTCCAGAAGTCCTTAGTTACCCTGGCTGAGAAGTTCCAAGAGTGTGAAGGCTGCACTAAGGACTGGGTGGTAAATGGGTCTGTTGACTCTTGGTACAACAACTTTAACTCTTGGGTAGCAAGGGGCGAGTGCAGTGTTTTGGAAAATTTGGACTCAGAGGGAGTTATTCCAAGTGAGCACTTTAACGAGTGTATGGCACAGTGGAAGCAAACTCAAGAATTCAACCGCTACGGGTCTAACTTGGAGTTTAACAGCAACGGCGAGTTAATTGGAAGCATAATAGGAAGTGAAGTGATCGACCCAGAAAACTCCAGTGACAGTGTAGACTTAATGGAAGACACCAGAAGTTATCTGCAATGAGTACGGGCCTGGAAACACCTTTCCTTACAACCCTGAGTTCTTATATTACGAACAATACGCTGTCTTTGATGAAGAAGCTATTGTTTCAATAGTATCTGCACTTGCAACTATTTTTGTGATAGTGTTGGTGATGACTGCAGACATCCTAGGGGCTGTTTTGGTGCTCAGTATGGTGAGTCTGACAATAGTGTCTTTGTTAGCACTGCTTTACTTCTGGGACGACACTCTGAACATGGTTACAATCACCAATGCAATCATGTCAATTGGAGTTACTGTAGACTACAACGTGCACATTGCACACAGCTTCAAAGGATGCGACGGTTCCACTAAGAACAAAAGAGTCGTCAAAGCTATGGACGACTTAGGAGTTGCTGTGGTCAATGGAAGCATCTCGACTTTCTTAGCCATCATTGTGCTGAGTGGTTCTAACTCATACATATTTACGCAGTTCTTTAAGAGTTGGTTTGCAATAGTTGTGTTTGGTTCACTGCACGGATTGGTTCTTTTGCCCGTGGTTCTTTCTTACATTGGCCCAGCAGCAAACACTCACGGCGAAACCCAAAAAGTAGAAAGCAAGTCAGAAAAGCACCAAGATTCACTAAAAGACAACCCTCAAGAAAACCAAAAGGCTTAATTATAAACTAAGTTAGTTATGCTGGACTTCAAGCACAGGAAGTTCCTCTCTGAGGTAGGAGTACTTTTGGCTCATTTCTGCAAAGAAAGGCTCTAAGTTGTGCTTCATAGAGTAGTTGTGCGCGTAGCCAAAAGGCCCAGCTAAAGAGCCTACTCTGAGCACTAACTGCACAAGCATTGGCAAGTTCGCTACAGCAGATGACACCTTGAAGGGGTACTGCAGGGCTATTCCGCCAATCATTCCTCCAGATAAGTAGTACATGTGCTTAAGTGTAAGACTTCTAAGTCTTTTTTTGTCTTCAACACTGATTTGTGACCGGTTCTTGTAGTAAAACTCTTTGTTAGCTTTGAAGTCAGTTGACATAATTAGTGTTAATTGACATTTATAATGGTAAAGAAGTCAAAGGCCAAAAGTCGTCTAGATAAGTTCTACCACCTTGCCAAAGACCAAGGGTACCGGTCCCGAGCAGCCTTTAAACTAATTCAGCTGAACAAAAAATTCGACTTTCTTTCATCTGCTCACTGCGTAGTGGACTTGTGTGCAGCTCCTGGAGGGTGGCTTCAGGTTGCAGCCAACAACATGCCAGTGTCGAGTTTGATAGTTGGAGTTGACTTAGTGCCCATTAAGCCTATAAAGGGAGTTACTACTTTTGTAGGGGACATCACTACTCAAGAGTGCACTACAAGAATTAGGTCTGAACTCCAAAACCACAAGGCAGACGTAGTGATGCACGACGGAGCCCCTAACGTAGGAACGAACTGGGAACAAGACGCCTACACACAAAACGAACTAGTACTTAAGTCGCTGAAGCTAGCCACCAAAGTACTTAGAAAAGACGGTTTCTTTATCACTAAGATTTTTAGGTCAGTTGACTACAACTCTTTGTTGTGGGTGTTCAACAAGCTTTTTGGCAAGGTAAACGCAACTAAACCTGTGGCAAGTCGCCAAGCCTCAGCAGAGATTTTTGTAGTCTGCCAGAAATACAAAGCCCCACACACCATTGACCCTAAACTGCTGGACCCTAAGTATGTGTTTATGGAGTCCGAAGACATTATTGAGAAACACAACATTAAGAGTCTGTCACAATTAGCCCCAGCGAAGGAACAGAAACGCAAACCTATTGACGAGTCTAGAGGACTCTCACAGTTCAGAAAAGGAACTTTGTGCCAGTTCGTGGAGTGCACTAACCCTTTTCAGTTTTTAGCTGACTACGACCAACTAACTTACACAGACCCTGAAAGCGAAGAGTACTTAAAAGCCCAAGAACCGCCTAAAGACATGCTGGAGTACTGCAAGGACATAAGAGTGCTGGGCAAAAACGAACTTAAAGTGCTGATAAAGTGGCGTCACAAAATAATAAGACTTCTAGAAAAAACCCAAGAAAAAATCGAAACCCAAGAAAAACCAGAAAAAAACTCAGACGAAGAACTAGAAGAACTAGTTCAGAAAGTAGAAAGGAAAGAAAAAAGAAAACGCAAAAAGGAAAAAGAACAAGAAAAGAAAAGGAAAAAGTCCAAAGTGCCTCTAGAAATCGAAAACAACGACAGCGAACTGTTCACTATCCAAGACCCCACTCTCAAAGACCAGAACCTCGAAGAAATGGACTACACTGACCCTGAAGACTCAGAAGAAGAAGTTTACTACGAAGAAGACGAAGGCCTGCAGTTCGAAGACGAAGCACTCATCAACAACATAGAAGAAACCCTAACAACCTCCAAAAAACCCCAAAAGAAAAAAGAAACCGAAGAAGACAAACTCAAAGAACTAGTTGAACAAAGCATGAAGAAAGAAGAAGCCTCTCGGTGGTTCCAAAGGCAAGAATTCGCAGACCTAGAAGACTTCCAAGAACAAGAACAACCCAAAAAGAAAAAAAACCGCAAAGAAAGAGAAAAAGAAAAAAAAGAACCCAAAGCCTCCTTCGAAGTAGTCCCTCAGGAACACCCTGAACAAGACGACCCCGAAGCCCTGGCCGAAACAATAGCCCTTGGAAAAGCTATGCTCCGCAAGAAAAGGAGAAGCGACATAGTTAACTACACCTACAACCGGTACTCCTTTAACGACCCCGAAGACCTTCCCGACTGGTTCACAGAAGACCAAGAAGCAAACTACAAAGCCCCTCTCCCCGTGACCTCCGAAGAACTCAGAGCTGCCAGAAAAGAAGTTGAAGCTTACAACAAACGCCCCATCAAAAAAGTAGTTGAAGCCATCAACAGAAGGAAAAGACGCCTTGCAAACAAACTTGAGAAACTCAAACCCCAAGCTGAAGCCATAGCCAACCAGTCCGACGTGGCTGAACACATAAAAGTCAAACAAATGCAGAAACTCTACAAAAAAGAAATAGACAAAAACAAACCTAAAAAGAAGTACATAGTCAGCAGAAACGTGCACAAAGGCAAGTACAAAGGCAAGTCTGGCAGACACGTTAAGTTCGTTGACAAACGACTCAAAAAAGACAAAAGAGCCCTAAAACGTAAGTAAATCTATTAATTAGAAACCTAATTATGTGTTTAAGTTAGCTCTATAGTGCTAGTAAACTTAGGGGCCACTAAGTAGCTATCGTTTTTGAAAGTAGAAGAAGTCTCATCAAAACTTTTTCTGAAAGGAAATGCCTCGAAAATGTCAGTGGCCCAAATGTCCGGGTTGTCAGGACTTAAAATTTCTTGTAAAGCGTCGCTAGAAATCTCAGCAGTGGGGGACGAGGCAGATGTGGACTGCAACACTTCCTCGAAGTAGGGAGGGAGGTCTTCGTAGTTCTCTTCACAAACCTCCACAAACTCAAATCTGCTCCTAGAAGGCACGTCTCGAGAATAAATTCTCGGACGGGTGCGCGGCATAAATGGCACTGCTTCGGACTGCGCCCTTTCCCTAGCAATGAAGGCTGCAGGAAGTTTGGTGTCACTTGAATTGACCACTTGGATGTTGAGTGCGTAAACTAAAGCTCCTTCAGGTTCGATTTGCTTAGTTTTGGACACTTGTTCCCGGTTCAAGTTGTCGCATGGAGGCGCCATCTTGTGGAGGTACAAGCAGTCAACTTTGGGACAATTCATTCCGCGGAGAAAGTATGAACAATATTTTGTGGTGCCGTAAGTTGTGGTTAAAACGTTGCCGTCTAGTTTGAAGCCTTGGCAGGCCTTGATGCACTTGGCGGCCTCTTCTTCAGTAGAGTAGGTAATATAAGCTCCATATCCTGCAAATGCATTGTGCTTATTTACACAGCATTTAGTGATAGTTCCATACTGCCCGAAATACTCGTACCTAAGAAGAGTACTTTCGTCGGCTACAGAGGGTGGAAGGTTGATTATGTATACTAGTTTTCGCTGGATTACCCTCATGTTGGACATGTGGGTGAAGTTCAAGCGAAGCGGTTTAGGAAGTCTCCTTTTTTTAGGATTGGGTGACTTTGCTGGGGAAAAGCAAGTCAAGGAGTCTTTTTCAAGATTCAAACCCTCTTGGGCGCATCCCTCTTGGGTCGGCCTCATTTTTATTGGTGCATAATTTTTCAGAAAATGGTGTCATGCAATCATAATTCAAAAAAAAATTGTGCTTTGCAGGTAAGGTCTGCTTGGTGTTTTTGGAGTTTTTTAGCACGTGCTGGGTACTTGGAGTGCTTCAGTAAATTTCTAAAGTGCTTTTGGCTAATTAAAATGGCAAGCACATGTCCTCATCTTTTTAGGAAGCTTTCTAAGATCACTGCTGGTCTTTCGGAGAGAACTCATAGAATCAAAAAGTCCAAAAAACTTCTGACCACACTGACGGTCCACAATGTGCTGAGTGGCTTAAAAAACGTCCCAATACTGAATTCTTACACAACTAGTTTGACTTCAGGAATCAGTATTAATTCAAAAAGCCTCTCCAGGGTGCTGGAGGAACTACAGACCCCTGAAGAGTTGTTTTTTTACCTGCTAACTTCTAAGTGCCCCTCTGAAGAAGACCTTAGTGAACTTAAAGAAGGCCTTCACTCCAGAAAAGACCTGCCTTCTGAAACTCGCGACTTACTTGAAAGCATTCCTCCTGAGTTCTCTAGTCTCCAGATGTACTCCTTGGCCCTTATGTCGCTCCAAAGCCACTCCAGCTTTGCCAAGACTTACGGAAAGGTCCCTAGGAAGGAACTGTGGATCCACGCCTTTGAGGATGCTTTGGACATACTTGGCAAGTCGCCTGGGATTTTGTCTTATATTTACACTAAAAAACTAAACAAGCCTTGGAGTGACTCTGACCAAAACGCCCTTTTAGGAAGGTTTTGTGAGAGTTCTGGAGTGGAGGAGTCTAAGTTCTTAAGGCACTTTGTAGGAGTCTTTGCTGAAGGCGGGAGTGGAAGTGTTTCTTCTCATGCCTGCAAAGCTATAGGTTCTACACTTTCTGACCCTTACAAAGCTGTTTCAGGAGGACTTAATGCTATGGAAGGCCACCTGCACGCAAGAGCTATCCAAGACAGCTTGGAGTGGATGCTTCAGGACAGTTACAGAGACTTAGAAGCAGCAGAAAATCCAGTTCCGGGGTTTGGTCACTCAGTGTTTAAAGAAGACCCTCGGTTCAAGATCCTCATGAAAGTACTCAAAGAAAACTACTCAGAGCACAACTTGTACCCAGTGCTTGAGAGTGTTGTGCAAGGAGTGCCTGTTGTTCTCAGAAGCAAGTCCAAGAACTGTGTTCCTAATGGAGACTTGGCTGCAGGTGTAGGCCTTTACATGTCAGGAGTAGAAGTAAAAGACATGGGGCCAGCTTTGTTTGGGTTTTCAAGAAGCTTAGGCATGCTGAGCAACTACATTTTTGACAGAGCTTGTGAACTGCCTATTGAGTATGCTGAAAGCTCAGACCTGCAAGACTTAGAAAGCATAGTAAAATCTTAATGGTAAATGGAATCACCTGAAAAAGAAATCACCCAAGTCCCTGAAGACAGCTTTAGCAAAGTAACTTTCCACAGTGAACAAAACGTACTTCTAGGGTCGAGCTGGGACGCTTCAGTGAACCTGTACAACACTGAAGAGGGTTTTCGTTCAGGTTACTTCAAAGCCAACGCTGCTGTACTAGACTGTGATTTTTACGTGCACGCTGACACAGGAATATTCGGAGGGCTCGAAACCCGTGTGCAAATGCACAACTTCGCAACCAACCAAACAGAAACACTTGGGGAGCACAATGCTCCAGTAAGGTGCATTAGATTCCACAAAGAGTCAGGATGCGTGTTGTCGGGGTCCTGGGACAAAACTCTGAGGAAGTGGGACCCTAGAGCTGCAACTAAGTGGCAAAGTACACTGGAACTCCCTGGAAAAGTAGTTGCTTTAAGCTGTGCAGAGAACACACTTGTAACATCTACCAACGACAAACAAGTTCTAGTTTACGACTTGCGGAGTCTAGAAAACCCTTTAGAAGTTAAAGAAACGCCTATCAAGTACCAAACAAGGTCTCTAGAGTGCATGCCCAACGCAAAAGGATACGTAATAGCCTCTATTGAAGGCAGAGTAGGAGTAGAGTACTTTGAAATGCCTGCCAAAAGTTACTCTTTCAAGTGCCACAGAAAAGACGAGTCAGGACAGATTTTTGTTTACCCAGTCAACGCTTTAGCCTTCCACAAGAAGTTCGGGACCTTTGCTTCAGGAGGCAGTGACTGCTTAGTGAACGTTTGGGACCCAGAAAACAAAAAAAGACTCTGGAAGCTAAGACAGTACCCCAGTCCAGTGTGCTCACTAAGTTTCAACAAAGAAGGGTCCCAGTTAGCAATAGCCTGTTCTTACTTGTTTGAACAAGGAGATGCTCCTTCCCAACCTCCAACTAAACTCTACATAAGAGAAGTTCAGGACACAGATGTAATGCCAAAATCTTAATTAAACTTTAGACTCTTTCAGTCCAAAACGATAAAAAACTCCTCTATCGTAAGCTAGCTTGCCCCTTAAGTACACATAGTGGATTTGGCCTTTTACTTCTCTGTGGAGGTGCACAAAGGTTTCAGGGGCTTTGGAGACCTTACAAGTGTCATAGGGTTTCCAAATAACTAAGTCAGCTTTCATGTTAGGCTGGATAGCTCCTCTGTCGGGCAAGTTAAGAACTTGAGCTGGCTTGAGTGAAAGCCACTTGCCCAAACGAACTAAGTAGTGCTCAGCTTCCCTCGAAGTGTGACTTTGCTCACAAAGAATTTTCCACAAACTCTGCAGGTTAAAACCTAAAGAGTCCACTCCGTTAAGGGCTTTTTTAAAGTTGCCTTCTTCCAAGTACTTAAACTCAGCACTTATACTGGCGTGGTGTGAAAGCACTGCGTCAATTACTTTGAATTTGAGTAACTCCCAACAAAGCGAGTTGTTTTTGGCACTTCTGATTGGAGGATTCATTTTGAACCTAGTGTTTCCTTCAGCAACATCATCTGAGGAGTACACAAGTTGCACAGCAGAAATGTCACAAGTTACCTTTAAGTGCTTCTTTTTGGCTTTCTGAAGTTTATCAAAGGAACCTGCTGAGGACAAGTTAGTAAAGTGAACTGGAGGGTCTTCTTCGTTAATAGCACTGGTTACGAACTTGATTCCTGTGAGCTCCCAAGAATCAGGGAAGTTAGCTAGGTGCGTTACGTACAGAGTAGAGTTGCGTCTGGGAGGTTCTTCTTTGATTATGTTTAGAGGCGGTGGTTTAGGTCTTTTAGGGGGCGATTCAGAGGGGGAAGACTCTAACTCAGAGTCAACTGAGCGTTCTAGTTCAGTGATGTCAAAAGAGATGCTTCTGGGTTTAGGAACAAAAGTAGTGCTGCCTGCCCTTTCATAAGTTCTGCTTTCAGCAACACTGAGGTTTTCGTTCATGCTTTCGCTTTTTTTGATGCGGTGGTGCAAGTCGTCAAAAATCGTGTGAGTGTTGGCTCTTTTGCGGGGCTTTCTAAACACTGGACTGGCTGGCGACTGTTCCTCTGACTCTTCGTATATAGTGGAGAAGTTAGTTTCTAGTTCTAGGTTCCAACTGCGCTTTAAGTTAATTTCGGAATTAGACCTTCCGCAACCTTCTTTTTCTAAGTCAATGTCTGAAAAAGAACTTTCGGTTTTGTTTGGTCCTGACGTTGAAGACCCGCGGCTTTCTGAGTCTGAGTCGGAAATGTTCACTTCGTCTGGGAAAGCATTGGAATCAAGTACCTTGCTTGAGGACTGGTTCCTTGTTTCTAAAGTTTCAAGTCTGTAAGGCGAGGCAAAGCTTAGTTGTCTTTGACTTGCTAAAGCAGCGTCAATGAGTATTGGAAGTCTTAAGTTCCTGGCATGTTCTATAAAAGTAGTTAAGTCTTGTACACTTGGAATAACTTGGCTTGGCTTACTTAAGTAACCTTTCAAAGCAATAGCACTTTGGCACCTGTCTACTGAGTCGCCTACGACTCTGACGTAACCAAAGTCGCAGTACCCAGTGTTGTCATCAGGACCTGTTGGGTTGTAGTGAGAAGTTTCCACAGCTAAAAAAGTAACCCCTCCTGACAAAGCCCTGCGAGTAAGAGTTTCAGTGTCTTCGAACTCCTGTCTAACGAAGTCTACCATTCCAGGCGAAATGTAGTACTCTTCAAAGTTCAAAGGGTTCCAGTCAGCATGCTTGGCCATGAGTTCTTCAACAGGAGTAGATTCATCTTCAAGTATAACTTCTGAAACAAAGCTGTTGTAAACCTTAACCACTCCGTAAGTAGGTGTTGTACTGTTGTAAAGAACAATGTGACGGCTGATAAAAGACTGCTTTGACATGCAAATTACTTATTAGTTACATAAAGGGTTACAAGCAAAATAGCTCCTAACCCAGCACACATTCCAAAAGTCACTAACCCAGTTTCCCAAAAGTGGTGCAAACACTTCCCCCTAAGCAAAGTATACCCTTCTTCACAGAAGCACTTTCCTTTGAAGCAAAACCCGTTACCTCCGCAGTCTAGGTCCTTGCAAGAAAGATCTTCTGTGCAGTTCTTCCCTCCCCAACTTTCTTCGCACACACAGTTCCCCATGATGCACGCCTTGTGGGGACCTATGCAGTTCTGGCAACTCAATGGCCTTTCACAAAACTTGCCTGTGTACTGAGGGTCGCAATAACACTTGCCTGAGTAGCAAATTCCGTTCCCTGCACATTCTTGTTCTTCATACTCACAAAAAAGGGAACCTTCTTGTAGCACATGCTTCTCGCAAGCTTCTCCAGTCCAGCCTTCTTCACACAAGCACTTGTTGTTCACACAGAAACCTTTTCCTGAGCAACCTAGAGGACAGTGCTCATCTGTTAAACTTTGCTGAATAAACAGCTGGTCTTCGCTGCACTTGCCTTGGTAGCAAACTCCTTTGCAGTCTTGGCACTCTCCAAGACTAACTTGTTTTTGGCAAGTCTTTCCTTCGTAACCAGGTTCGCAAAAGCACTTACCGTACTTACAAATTCCTTTTCCGTTGCAGTTGTCAGGACACTGTTTTTTCTTGCTGCAGTCTTTGCCTTCAAAGTCAGGGTAGCAGTGACACTTGCCAAACAAGCACTTGCCCTTTCCAGAGCAGATTCCTGAACCAGGACAGTTTAAAGGGATGGGCTCTGTGCAGTTGTCTC
This sequence comes from Fabrea salina, assembly GCA_022984795.1. Classification (NCBI taxonomy): domain Eukaryota; phylum Ciliophora; class Heterotrichea; order Heterotrichida; family Fabreidae; genus Fabrea; species Fabrea salina. The sequence goes on along the minus strand of JALIHJ010000038.1, from coordinate 187,532 downwards.
CTGTCCAACCTACTTCACAGTCACACATTCCACCTCTTAAAACTCCTCTTCCACAGTAGTTACTTTTAGTTAGAGAACAGTCTGTTCCAAAGAACCCTTTTTGGCAAATGCACTTGTTGTCCTTGCACACGCCATTTCCCGAACAAGAGTTTTCACAGGTTTGAGTGCAGTTTGCGCAGAAACAAGTTCCATGACTGCAAATAGATCCTGGTGGACAGGTTTGCAAGCAACTAACTTCTTGGGAGCAGTCTTCCCCGGTAAACCCTAAGTTGCAGTGGCACTTGCCCATGTCACAAACTCCGTTCCCTGAACAGCTATTTTTGCACTCAAAAGGAATTTCGCAGTTAACTCCAGTGTAGTTCGGTTCACAGTAGCACTTGTCTTTAAAAAGCACTCCTCTTCCAGAACAAGCCTTACAAGAACCCTTGCAAACTGGAACTGAACAGTCTCTTCCTGTGAATCCCCTACTGCACCTACACTCTCCTTGCAAGAACTTTCCAAATTTGCACTTTGCCGATAAACCCTTTGGTTCTTCACAGGCCTCTCCACTCCAGTCTTCGAAGCACTGGCATTTCCCTTTGATGCATTCTCCGTTTGAGTTACAGTTGTGAGGGCAAGGAACAACTTCTTCACAGTTCTCCCCGAAGTACCCAGGTTCGCAGTAGCACATTCCTCTTCTGCACTCTCCTCTTCCGTTGCAGTTGCACTCTTTTTTCACACTACAATCTGAGCCTCCATACCCCTCATAGCACTTACAGCGTGTGTCCTTGCAGATTCCGTTCCCAGAGCAATTGTTGGGGCAAAAGTCTGCACAGTCTTCTCCAAAGTACCCAGAGTAGCACTCGCAAATTCCATGTATGCACTGTCCGTTGTGGTTGCAGTTGTTAGGACACACCTTCAAACTGCAGTCTCTGCCTCCCCACCCTGCAGAGCACCTGCACATGCCTTCTTTGCACTCACCGTTTCCACTGCAATCTTTAGGGCATTCCTCTGTGATTTGGCAGGCTTTCCCACTAAAGCCTTCTTTACACTCACAGCCTCCTGAAGTGCAGAAGCCCCTTGAGTTGAGCACTTCGTACACTGGCTCTCCTAGTAACTCCAGTGGTATGTCTTCTTTGGTTTTAAAAGAGTGCTTTTCTCCAGAGTAAACTTCGTACCTCACATCAACTACAGTGCAGTTACTAGGACACACTTCAACTTGGCAAGCTTCTCCAGAGTAACCTTGGAAGCACTTGCACTGGCCCTTTTGGCATATTCCATTTGAATTGCAGTTTTCTGGGCAGTTCAAGTCCACTGAACAGTCTTCTCCCTCCCAGCCGGAGTCACACACACACCTGCCTTCAAAGCACTCTCCATGTTTGGAGCACCTGTTCAAGCAAGCTTTTTCACAGTTAGCTCCTTCAAAGCCCTTGTCACACTTACAAAAGTCTCCATTGAAGACTCCGTGTCCGCTGCAGTCATTGCAAGTGTTTTCACAAAACTTTCCACAAAACCCAGGAAGGCACTGGCACTCTTCTTCAACAAGCACTCCTTTTCCGTTGCAGGGTTGTTTGTAGTTCTTGCAGTTTTCACACACAAACTCACAGTTGTCTCCTTCAAAGCCTAAGTAACACTCGCACTTTCCTTGCTTGTGATTGCAACTTCCTCTTTGAAGTTCGCTTCCACATGTAGACTGACAGTGCTTGTACTCACAAAGCTCTCCAAAGTACCCAGGTTCGCAAAGGCACTTTCCATCTTGGCACACACCCTTGTTCTTGCAAGGGCATTCAATAGCTAAAAGTGGAGTGCAGGGGGCCTTCATTAAAAACTGGGACTTTGAAGGAAACTTGTTGTGGCCTCCAACTAGCAATACTCCTTGTTGAGTGTCCAAACTAAGGTGTTGTTCTCTAGGCACTCCTTTGTTTTGTATTTCTAGTTGTTGGAACTCTAAGGTAACTTTATCCTCAATTTTTACGCTCAATGAGTAAACGTCACTGAAGCACTTTTTAACTGAGTAGTTACACCCACCTGAAATCAAAATAGTGCCTTTTTTCTGGTACACAGAGTGTCCTTCGCGTGGACTAGGGACTGTTCCTTTAACTTGAATGTCTTCAACCCACTTCAAGTCCAACTTACTTCCTTTGCTAGTTACTCTAAGCACTAAAACCTCGTTTAAGTAACTAGAAGCAGTTTTTCCGCCAAAGTACACAATATAAGTAGTTGCTCCAAACTTAACTTTGAGTGAGGAGTGGGCTTTTCTAGGAACTTGTTCTTCCAAGTGGACTTGGTTCCAAGTTTTGCTTTCCAAGCTAAAAGTCCACAAGTCTCCTAAAAGGTGTTCTTCCTTTTCGCCTCCAAAAAGCACCAAAACTCCTTCTACCAAACTCAAACTAGCATAACTCCTCGAAGGAGGTCTTTTCTTCCCTAAAACTTCAATTAACTTTACAGAGTGGTCCTTTCCAACCCTATACAAATCAGCCAACCCAACTCCACTAGGAGTCTTTCCTCCGTAAGCATAAAGTTCCTTTTCAAAAGTCCAAGAAAACCCAAATCCTTCTGGAAAGCTACTTTTTAGCTTCTTAGACTCTTGTGAAGTGAAGTTGAATGTGTGTGTGTAAACAGAACAAACTTTGCCTGGAGGACATGTGTTGATTACAACTACACTATCTTCTGTAGAGTAACCCATAGGTTCATACAAGTCTTTTCCTGGAAAAAGTTGATCGGCTTCACTCCAGTGCCAACAAAAGGTTTCTAAGGCTAAGCAAACCTGCATGAGTAAAAACAAACCTAACATTCGAATTTAACGTTTATGATTACTAAACAAGTTAAAAGTTTGCAGTGCAAAAGAAAAAGGAATCTGGCTGTTTTCTTTCCAAGAAGTGAACCCTGACAGAAGCCAGCTGTGTCTGAGTTTTCTAAGAGCTGTTTGGAGTTTAGTGTAAGCAAGTTGAGTATGGATTTTAGGTTGCTTTTTCTTAACTAAGATTCTCTGCACAGGAGTAGACCTTGACTCGAACGAAGAACTCACTGAGGTCCTGGGACCTTTTTGAACTATGTTAAGTAGCTCAGGAGTTTGGTTGTCCAAAGAACCTTTTTTCTTGAGGTTGATTAACTTTTTCCTGGCTTTAAGGTTGTAGTCGTATGTTTCTCTTAAGTGGGCAGTTGACAAGCACTGTTTTTTAGGGTCGAACGAAGAAATGCACTTGTTGTTTGGTTTCCAAGGAGGTCTTTCGGTGGATTTTTTTTTAAGTTTTCTTTTGGGCTTTTTGTTGATGATTAAAGAAGGAGTTGAGGAGTGTTCAGAGTACTTTTTAATGAGTTTTTTGCGGTATTCTAAGCTGGGATTTTCGCAGTTAGGAGTGGTGTCTACAGTTTGAACTCCGGAGTTCTGTCTGGCTTTGACTAGGTTTACTCCAAGTGACCCAGAGTTGAATATATCTAGTTTTATTGTGTTGTCTAGTTCCGCAGGGGTGCTTCTTTTTTCATCTAAGATGTCAGGTAAGTAACTCATTGAGTGACTAGGAGTTATGTACTCCAGTTTAACCAAGTCCTCTTCAGTTAAGTGCTTGCAAATGTCTGGAAAGAAGTTTCTAGGACTTATTTTGCCCGAGTCAGGCGACTGTATGATAACTAAGCTTTCGTCTTGTGTGTACAAACCTGAAGCTATAGGGCTGAGTGTCCACTCCAGCACTTCCCAGACTTGCTTGCACAGGCTTAAGTTTGCCCTTCTGCAGACTTTTTCAAGACTAGCTGCAAAGCTAGAGGTAACGATTAGTTTGAAGTATGAAGAAAGTCTGCTTTTGTAGAGATTGTTGAGGGGAGTGACTAGTTTGCAGTTGAGTTTTAAAGAGTCAAAGCTTTTCTGGAGGCTGGGTGTTAAAACTCTAACTAGGACTGAGAGTTTCTGGCACCAAAAATTGCACTCAAGTAAGTTAAAAAAGTAGTGCAGACGCAGTTCAGTTTTTTTGTGCAAAATTTCAAACAAGTTGCAGAGTTTTTGGTACTTTTGAATTGTGGTGTCTTGCATGTACCTCAACTGGGTGTTTTTGGGCTTTGAAAGTTGGTTTTTAAGTGAGGAAAACAGTAACTTTTGGTATTCTTCTTTAAAAACTGTTTGTTTTAGCTGACCAAAGCTGTGTTTAAGTAGTTTTAGTTCGAAGTTTTGGAAAGTCCTTAAAAAACCACTTACTGAACTAAGCACTTTAGAGTGCTGGATGCTGTTAGCCTTTAAAGCGTTCAGCCACTTCTTCTTTTCAATGCTTTCTAACACCTTAACCAAGTACTTAGTTGCAGGTTTGATTTCTTCCAAGTGTGCAAAAGAAGCACTTTTAACCTTTACAAAAGCCTTTTTGTGCACTCTGTTCACAGCACAACTAAGTCTTATACTCATGATTTTAATGGCAGCTTTGAAGTACTTGTTTTCCATGCTTTTGATGTTGGACTCTAAGATTCTTCTTTTCCAGCTTTCGAACTTCTTGCTGAGGGACTTCCTTAAGGTCTGAACTAATAAGCTACCTAGCCTTTTAACAGCCCCTTCTTTAGCTAGTTGTTTTCTGTTGTGGTTGCTTAAAGCCACCCAGCCAGCCTTTACAAAGTTCCTTTGAATTGCTAAGAAGAACCTGAACCCTGCTTGGGTTTGTTTGTTTTGGAGTTTAGAAAGATTCGACCACTTTTCAAGCTTTTTCAAGAACAGTCTAATCAGTGAGTTTGTAAGTGGTCTAAAAGCCCTTAGTAACTTTTCTCTGTGGTCATACTCAATTCTGCACTTTATGATTTTTTCAATGGTCTTTTCGTTGTTGCCTGTGGAGTACAAACGCTCAAGGTCATCAAAACCTTCTTTTACAGGAGAAGAGTTCTGAGACGGCGGACTCAACTGAACTTCAATCGAGTCATAAAGCGAGTTGCAAAGCCTTCTAGCGTACTCAGAACGCGAATAAGGATTTGCTGTAGCAATGTGCTTAGCTAGTGGCTGGGGAGTTTCTGCAGTGACTCTGCAAACCATGCACCCCATGCTTGAAGCATTTGTCACTAGTTTGTAGGGAAGGTAGTCTTCAGCAAGGACGTACATTTTTCCTTCCCAGTTAGATAACTGGCAACTGAAGTCGTAACTCACACTTAAGTGGTCTTGGCAGGGTTCCTTCCACTCATAGACAACTCTGGAGTCCTGCGAAAGCCCGTAGATTACACTGCTTGCTGCTCCAATTTCCCTAATTTTAGCATCATTGCAAACAGGAAGTTTCACAAGGTCCATGCACTCATCAAACACAAACACCTGGCCTTCTTCATTAAGCGCGCCCAAAAAGTTATCTCCCACAACTATAGAAGTAACGAACTGCTGCTCTAGTTCAGGGTGTGAGTAGGGGTAGTTGGTGTCCCTTCTAACGGAGCTAGCAGTTGGGGACCCTGCAAGAACCCTTTTTCGCATAATAGGCGAAAACCTGGACCCTATGCTAGAGTGCTGTGCACCTATGTTTCCGTAAAAGTAAACGTACCCTCCTTTAGTGCAAACACACGTAAACAACTTACCGCACAAAACTTGTTTAGCTGTAAAAATCCTTGCGCTTTCCACAAGTTGGGGAGTTTGGCGTTCCACTTCGAAGGCAGGGGTCCCGAGCTGCCCAACACTCCCAGACCCCCAAGTGTACAAGTTGCCCTTGGAGTCAATTACAGCTGCGTGGGTGTCGCCTAAACTTCCCTGCACAAGGTCTTTGAGGTCTTTTAACTTACTTGGAGTTTTGCTTGTTACTAGTCCTGCTTCAAAAGGATCCTCTCCCCAGATCCACCCTTCTCCTTGCTCAGATATCAGCAAACTTACAGTTGAGTTAACTGCTACTTGCTTCACGGAGATTCCCAAGTCCACTTGCTTCGGAAGGCTTGATGCTAGCTCTAGGTAGTATGTGGATCCATTCTCTAGTACAGCTAGCAACCAGTTTTCGTTGATGTGGCAGGCTCTCACGCCCTGAGAAAAGTCTATGATCTTTGGTTCAGGCAAATCTGTGCTTTTTGTATTAGAAGCCCAAACTAACACATGGGTATTCATTTATTACAGAATTTATAGTTATTATAACCGCACTCAGGTTTAGTTATTTTAGGTGCATCTTCTAAGGATGGGGTACTCTTTAGGCATTTTTTTGCTGGTTTTTTTAAGGTAATTTTCAAGGCCTAGTGCGGAAACTAGCTCTACAAACTTGTCGATGAGGTCTACATCGCGGGCGTCGCCTTTTTTCCTTTTAAAAGATTTTGGAATTTGGTTGCAAAGGATTTCAAAAGAAGTAGACGCGTTTTTCAGTAGGTCTTCGTAAAAAAGACACTCAGGGTTAATCGTGTTTTTGAACAGCCAAGACCTAAGCTTTACTTTGACTTCGCACTCACTGCCGTTCATCCTTAAAACTGGTTTGAACGTTTCTGAAGAATTGCAGTTTACTAACTTAGGAACTAGAAGTCCGTTGTAAGTTACAAAGCCTTTGCCTTGGCTAGAGCACCCTATGCCCACAGTATCGTAAGACCCAAATCTAGGTGCAACAAAGCACTCTTGTTTGTTTAAGAAAACTTGTCCAGTCATGCCGTAGTAACTTAGACCAAACCCTTCTAGTTCGATTTCAATGTCTTCTCTTGTGCCTGCTTTTATCACTTTGATTTCGAAGTAGCCCTTCATTCTGTTGGACTTCACAGACTCTATGGGTTCTTGTGTTTTTACTTCAAGGTACCCTTTGCTTCTAAATATGTTGCCGTGGGTTTCTGCGTACTCTGCTCCGTTGGAGTCTACAAAACCCAGTCTGGGTGGGTATGTAGGCAGACCGAACTGGTTAGGGTCTATCTTAGAGTGCTCGTGAGTTTCGTTACACATGCATCTGGAATGGGCACTCATGTAGAGGTGGTGCCTTAAGTTGTGGTCTAAGTGCAAGTCGTTTGCGCAAATTAAACACAAAGTAGTACCGCAGTCAAGGCACTCTACCAGCAAAGGATTTTTGCCCAGAAAAGACATTTGTTCACGTGCACTGTGGCTCAGACAAGTGTTTGTTAGGTGGGAGTGCTGGAGCATCTTAGGCAAGCACAAAATATCTCCTAAGAGCAGAACTGCTTCTTTGAAAAGCATAGGGTATTCGTCCTTGTTTATGTTTTTGAGTCCTGAAAACAGCCTTTTTTCTAAGTGTTCAAGGATGACTGGTGAGTTTTCTATTTTGAACTGCAAAGGCAACTCTCGGAAAGCTTGCAAGACTCTAATTTCAGAAAGTTCGCTCTGGAGGAACTCGAACTCAGTAATGAAAGATATCGAGTGGGGGCCGTAGTAACTCATAGTTTCTTTGATGAACTTAGCGTAGTCCCGACTGTTCCTAACTCTTTTGCCAGCGTACTTAGTGAGTCCAAAGTCCCAAAACAACTGCCAAATAGTAAGGGTGTTGTCTTCTTCGTTGATTCGGTTAAAGAACTTGTAGAGCGACAGAGAAATGCTGTTGGTTTGGGCAGCTTTAGGAATCATGCTGTAGAAGTTCAAACTCAGGAGTTGTTCCTTGAACCTTTGTGTCACAGGTCGGTACATCAGAATGTTGAACAAGGAGTCTAAGAGTTCAGGGTTCTCTTCCCAGGAAAAAGCCATAGAAAGCTCTAACAAGGTGTTAACTAAGTCGTTGTCTTTGAGGTACTCCCAAATCATAAGTTCTGTGTGGTTCTCCACGTCAAGTGCTACAGTTAGAGTTTTTTTAAAAGCTAACAACTGAATTTCTTTGTCTTCCATAGTCATGGCAGAGTGAATAGCTCTGAACTCCCTTAAACTGCAGAGTTCTATTGTTGGCAGGTCTTTGTTGTAAAAGGCACTCAGCACCCTTATGAAGGGGTGTTCGAGCAAGTCAACTTTAGGAGTGTCGTTAAATGCGTGCTTGAGAATGTGACTGATAGCTGGGTCTTGGAACCTTAGTTCTAAGTGAGTTAGTCTTTCTTTGTGAGTAATGGTTTTTAAGTAAGGAACTTCTTTTAAACTGTGCTTGCCAAAAAGCGAGTAAATAGATACTCCTGTGTCCCAAAGGCACTCCTCCATCGTATTTTTGATGCCTTTAGGAGCTTTGAGGTGTGTCAGGTGGGACTTGGCACACCCAAGCATAACTCTACTGGAGGAGTACAACTTAACAGAGTAGTTGTAAAGTTTCCCTTTAATAGGTGCACAGGAGTCGTCACTTTTATATAAAAACACTGAATTAGGCGAGATCTTAAAAGAAGCCACTTGGAGTCTTTGTGCTGATTCCATGATTTTAAAAAGAGCCAACATGATTCCAGTGCAGTCAGTTTTAGTAACTAAGTCTTTAACGTTTGCACACCGAGTTTTTGCTTGGGATAGTTCTTCAAGGGTAAGGCCTTGGAGAGCTTCAGTCACTATGACTAAGCCCCATGCCCCGTCTTCTAAGAACTCAAACACGTCCAAAACCTTTATTAAGCTAAGTTCTTTTTGGTACCTTTGCAAGTACTGCAGCTGCAAGTAAGCTTGACTTAAGTGGCTGAACTCCGAACACTGCAGTATTTTGATGTGGCACTGGGCATTGTCATTATTTAGGCCCAGAAAAGCGTTTGGTGAACAATTAAAAGAGTGAGTGAGTGTATAAACTGAGTAAGTAAAAGGGTTCACAAGTTGAAAAGCTTCACTTAGAGGTTCAATGCTTCTTCTAGAAAGAGTGTTCCAAATGTTGTCTAAGCTTGACATGGTATTTATATTATGCTTTTATTTGCCATAATAAGTGCAGTTCTAGCTACTGACTCGCTAGAAAAGCAGTACTCTCAGGCTTTAGACCAAGCAAAGTACCCTTCTTACTCAAAAATCAGTCGCAGTTTAACTCCGATCACTAGCTTTAATCGAGACTTAACTTTTGACTCCCACGGAAGAGTGCTAATGGCCCACTTTGGAGTGCTTTCTTCATTTAACTACTCAGTAGGGGACACTTTTCCACTCAAAGACATTCTTTGGCTAACAGTTTTCCCAGACCTGAAAAAAAGTTGTGTGGAGTACCCTAAAAACAAAACTTTAAGAACCCTTCAAGCTCTAGGAATGCCTCCTACTAACCCTTCAGACGGAGTAGTTGAGCTTTATGTAAGCATGCAGGACATCTTCAGGCCTTGTCCGGACCCAGAAATATCAGACAGGGAGTGCCAAGTGGAGATTCCTTTGCTAGGAACTACTTCCCACAAGCACACTCCTTGGTACTGTCCTAAAGAAGGCGAAGCTATTCAGCAACAAAGTGCTGAGTGGGTAAAAGTTAACGAAGCTCACTTAACTTGGATGTGCAACAACTGGCTAAACAGCTACAACAAGTCAGAAGTGTTTAGTAACTACCCTTGGACAGCACTAGGCTACACTTACGATTGGGGTGGAAGCAACTACGTAGGGCTGAGTGAGTTCATAGCTAAAAAAGGGGCATTGGTTACTTTGCATTCCATTTCAAGCACAGAGGACTACTGCAGATAATGATCCTTAATTCTTATTTAAAAATGAAAGAAGACAACTCAAGCGTAGCAGAACTCAAACTACAGCTGAAAGAAGCTTTGCTGCAGATAAAACTACTGAAAGAAGAAAACCTGCGGCTGAAAAGATCCTATTGCATCCAAGAAAAGCATTCAGGGTTCAAAAGGACTGCAGAAGTTGCGGGTTTAAACAAACCCTCCAGCAAAAAACTAAAGCTTTCTTCACAACTTATAACGCCTGAAGTCAAGTGCCAAGAAGAACTTAGACTAGTTAAGAGTGAAGAAGTCAAGGAAAAGGACTCAGTTCCAGAAAAACTAGTTAAGTCTGAAAGGAGACAAATGATGAGGGAAATGGTAAAGGAGTTTACTACTAAGTTCTTGCCTAGGTACGAAGAGCATCTAGAAAAAGAAAGACAAAGCCACCCCAAACTCCGCACCAAAGACGGCAGACCTATTCCTGGAAATATCAGATTTTTAAGGTAATTCATTGTAAATTAAATGGAGTTTGAAAGGGCTTTGTTCAGGATTTACGACCGGTTCATGCAGTTGGCCAACTTAGAAGCAGTCTGCAAGCTTATCGTAATAGGGAGTTTTTGTATGAGTGCAGTGTCTTTGATTGTTACTATGTCACTTGACAGCTTGTATTTAGAAAACGGAGAAGTACTTGCAAAGGTAATATCCGAGCAAGTGCTAGAAGGTTACACCTTTTACAACTCCTCTGAGTTCAAGTTGCAACTCCCCATTAAAGGCGACACTTACCCTTCCAATAACTCACTTCTCTTGCCTGAAGACATTTACTCCCTTAACATAGGGCCACTTGCTTATGAGTTCTCAGTGCACCACCAGTCAGTGACTCTTCCCAAAAAGGTTTCTTCCAGAAGAGGCTTTACCACCCACAACATCACTATTTCCCGTGAAGACCTGATTTCTGGAGTGCTGTGGCCTCTTTGCATTTTGTACGACGAGGTGGACACAGTAGTGCTGAACCAGTTCTTAGCTGTGTTTGGGGACTACAAAGGAATGCTTAGAAACAAAGGCTCAGAAGAAATCTGGATATGGGGCGAAGGGGAACCTAGACTAGAACTAGGGTTCTTTGAGAAACTGCTGAACTTGTTCAGTGCACTTGGTGTGTTTGCACTGTTGTCTTGGGTGACAGGCTTACTGTGCAGAGTGGCAATAGCAGGTTCAGCTGCTTTCATGGTTGGACTTTCAGTAGTGCTGAGGGCTTGCAATGTAGGAGAAAACACTATTTTGGTGTTGTTTTACTCCTTTCCTTGGATAGGACAGCCTGCGTACGCACTTAGGAACTCGGGTAGAGGGATAGGTAGGCTTTTGATGGCTTTTTTGATAACTCTTTTGGTGTTTTACTTTTTGTACGGAGCAGCTTACGTGCTGTGGACTAGCATGATATTTGGACACATCTATCCAAAGGGTTTGAATGAGAAGTTTTACACTATTTTTTCTGTTTTTGAGTTCTTTTCACTGATATTTGTTCGAACCAAAAACTCAGTTTTGTACTTTCCAAAGGGGCTTTTGGTGTTGGTGTGTGGGTTTTTGATGTTTTGTTTCAATAACTTTTACGCGTTTATGAACGCTGCGTTTGCCACTATGGCTTTTGGAAGTATAGGTTTGATGGGACTGACAGTTTTGAAGTGGGAGAAACCTTGTTATTCCCAGAACGGGCTGTCCTACAACTCGCCAAGGCTAGTGTACCAGCCCATTTTTAATAGGAATTCTACAGCTTTGCCTGAGATTTGGACTTTGTTTTACACACCTGAAGCAAGAGGGTTCTTTTCCGAGGAAGAAATGACTAACATTTTTCCTCAGCCTGACAGACAAGTTTAATAATAAAAATGAACGAAGACTGGGAAGAGCCTTTGTTTGGCTGCCTGAACGACTTAGGAAGTTGTCTTGTAGTTGGCTTAGTTCCTTGTGGAGCTCCTGTTATCCAAGCTTTGGCAGTTAAAGGTGTCACTCACGACTCAATACTTGTTCCTTTTGCTTTGTATGTTTTTCTGTTCAGCATAGGAGCTGCTTATAACAGGTCCCAGATTAGAAACTACTACAACTTTAAAGTAGAGTTTATAACTGACTGCTGCACTCACTGTTTCTGCTCGCCCTGTGCTGTGTGCCAGGAGTACCGAGAAGTCAAGTTTAGAAACAAACGTCAGTAATTAAAAACAACTCACAAAAAATCATATTAATACTAGTAATCAATCCAAACCACAACTAAATGCACTCTAAGTCTTTTTAGCCTTTAGACATTTTATGCCCAACCACACTTAATAATAATTATGAGTGATCAAGAAGGAGGGCGCTCGCCTAAAGTCTTTATACACTCATCGTCTTCAGCTCCTCCGGAAATTTCTAAACCGCAAAATGAAGAATTCGAAATTATACAGGAAGACCACAAATCTCCCCCTGCCGACATAACCCACACAGCAGAAGTTCCTGCTCAGATCCAGCAAATTGAAGTAGTAAAAGAATACCCCAAAATCACTCCAGAAACCCACGAAGAACCCCAAACAGAGCAACAAAAAGAAGTCCCAGAGACAATTGCCCAAGAAAAACTAACGCCTCCTGAATTTTCCTCAGAACAACCAGAAAACGACAGACTTCCCCCTGTAGAGATTCCAGGAACCCTTCCTTCGGTAGAAATTCCAGGCGAACAAAAAGCGCCTAAAAGAGAAGGCCCTTTACCCTCACCTCCACTTCCACAAGACAACCCTGCCAAAAACGAAGGGGAGGTATTTACAGTCAGTGACTCTAGCAAGTGGGAAGTGATGGTTGTTTACCCCAACGACGAAGACGAAAATCGCATAAAGTGTTTGTCCTGCGAAAGAATCATCCGCGCAAAATCTTTGAAGTCACACCTCAACACTAAAATACATAAGCAGAAAATGAAAATATAGCTAAGGCTGTTAAGCTACTTATAAAAGTCCTCGGGGTCCATTTCGTTGAAGTAGTAAGCGTCAGGGTCGTGGTGTTTTGGCAAATCCTTAGGGTTGAGATAGGAGTTGAAGTGGGAGTAGTTGTAAGTAAGGGTCTTGTAGTCAAGCTTGTCGTTGAAAGAGTGGTCCTGGGGCATGTAGAACTTGCCTTTGCGTTGGTGCCAGTAAAATTGCTTCCTTGCTTCTCTGTACTCTTCTTCGTGGTGGTCAACTCGAGTTCTGCACAGAAGCGCTTCGCCGCCTTTGCCATCGGGTCCAAAGATTTGGTGGTTGACATACCTGTCGAGGTAAAGCTTGTCGAAAAGCATCACTCCTGCTGTGATTACCAAGGCTTTCCAGCAGTCTGGACGTTTAAGATATTTTGCTGCAAAAGCTTTTAAGGGGTTGTCCATTTTTTACCAATAACTTAAGCGAAGAGCAAAAGTAGTGCTGCCTGTGCAACGTAAAAAGCACTGTCTTCTTCGTGCTCAAGCTCGTAGTAGTCAGGGACATAAGCTTTAAGTGCACATTTGTTTGCGTTGACTAGCATAGGGTAGTGTTCAGCTTGGTAGCTGTAATACCTAAGTTCGTCTGCGTCGTCAAGCTTCCAGTTCTCTTCTAAACAGTTAGTGCTGAACCTAGCAACTGTATGGCATTTCTGGGCATTGTTGCTGAGCCAAGTGATCCAGTCTTTGAGGTAGGTGAAGTACTTTTGGTAAGGTTTGTCTCCTGGGAAAAGGCTGCAGTAACTCTGGCCATCGGAGTTATAGCCACAGCGACAGCTATGAGTGATGTTAGTGCTGTTTGCCTTACAGTCATTGCTGCTGCCACAGGGAGTAGGAACTCCTCCTACCAAAGAAGGTGCTTCAGCACATTGGCTTTTGTTGCCTGACTCTAAGCAGAACCCTGAAGAGCAAAGTGCTTGAACTTCTCCGTTCCTGTCACAGCCTAATACTTCACTACCAATCTCTAAAGAAAAGTAAGGCTTGCAAACGTTCTGGGAAGGATCACTACTGCTCACAACCTGACATCCAGCGTTGTTTACGCAGTCATAGTCCCGGAGGCAGCCTTTTGAGTTTATAGCAATTTGGTTTTTGCAAACTCTTTCTCCACAGTAAAGTCCTAATCCACAGTCCCTATCATTTGTACAGGAGTCGCCTCTTCCATAGCCTTTGCAAACTCCTTCGAAGCAGGTGTTAGTTAGCCAACAGTCTTCAGCATAGTAACAAGACTCTCCTGGAAGTTTTGTGTGCACTTGATGGACTTCACGGTAGCAATCAGCTTCGTCAGAGAATATACCAACCCGACAGTAGTAATTGTCAGCCTTACAAGCGCGAGTATAAACCACACTGTTGTTGGTATCTTTAATCATGCAAACAGACTCGCTAGGAAATTTATTGTCGTCTCCACACATGAACTTTGTGCAGTTCATAGAGTTGCCTGCTGCCAACCCAACAAGTAGCAAAGCAATTACCATTTATTTCAACTCCCTAACACCATGACGTAAGTTATTCCAACAGAGCACTAAAATGAAAACTGATCAGATAAAAATAAATGGGAAAGTGTTTCTCAAGACCCAATAACCCTACTCAAAAAGCTTCTAACGAAAATGTTTTTTTTAGCCAAACTAAAGAAGTTACACAACCTCACAAAACTTCAAGGGTCACTGGGTACAAAAAAGTCCCCAGACTAAGCAATCCCTATAAAAATCCACTTTTTTCTAGCAGAATGAAGTCTGCTTAATTTAATATACATAAGTTTCAAAAGTCAAATGAAATAAATTTAATGTACTGGGTTTTACTAGCAAGTCTAGCAACAGCTTTGGACTGCCAGGACGAGTGCTTAGTGAGTTGTTTGAGTCAAGGGGAAGGCTACGAGTGCTACGGAAAGTGCTGTGACTACGATGCCACCAAAGCAGCAATGGAGCCCCTTTACACAATCCTGTCTAACGGAGAAGTGGAAGTCCCTGCCCCAGCTGCCCAAAAAGCCTGTGACACTAACTGTGTCCAAAATTGCCTACAAGAAGAAAACTCTTTAGGAACCTGTGCTCACTCATGTGACTGTAGTCCTCACCATTCGTTTGACTTCGAAGGACTACTTGAGTTGCCTGAGTTTGGATGGGAACAGCCACTTCCCACCACCTCAGAAGACCTGATTCAAGCCTTTGAAGTGACAGAAATCCCAAGCTTCGAGTTGGAGTTCCAGGAAGAGGAGCCTCAAACTTCTTGTGAGCAAAGGTGCTTTAAATTCTGTGAACAGAAAAGCGAGAACTGTTTAGCCATGTGCACTAGTGAGTTTTGCAGAGAGGAGCCAGTCCAAAACACATTTGGAATACTGAGCTTCATGGTGCTAGGACTGCTGTTCTTTGTGATCATATCGAAGTTTTTAGTGTACCCTTGCATCAAAACAGGAACCCAAAACTTAGAAGTAGAGGACTACTACGTCCGGATTTAATAGTTAAATCTTATTTTACATCTTTCGAGTAGGCAAGCTTGTAGTTGACTCGTTAGCGCAAAACTCCACTTTTAAAATCCCTAAAATCCGAGCCCACCGCAATAAAAACCTTGTGTCCCAGTTCTGAGTGTTTTCTAAAACTATCTGCGACTTAAAGGGAATTATGTAACTGGGATTTTCTATTAATTTCGTAATCCAGTACTCCCATATAGGCTGTATAAACACTCCACAGTGGGTTGAAGACAAAGCTTGTATGCAGGAGTTAAGTTGAGTGTCTTCTTTGAGTCTAAGGCATTCAAGCACTCTAGATGCGCACTTCTGAACTCCTCTGTCTTCACAAAAGTTAAGTAGTTTACAAAGTTCTTCTAGTGGAGCTGAGGACTGGAGTTCCAAGCACTGCATTAACACAGGACCAGCTAGTTCAGGCTCTAAGTCTCCCGAAGCCAGACTCTTCAGAAAGTACAAACTTAACTTGTCAGAGCTGATGTTGAGACGCTGCACTATTTCAGCTGTGTCTTTGGGAGAGTACTTAAGTAAGGAACTTTCCATCTGTGCAAAGCAAAAAGGCATAGTGGGGTTTAAGATGCTCCAGGACTCAGCTGCGAGCTTAAGTTCTTCGAGCAAATCTGACTTTTTTATGTAGTGAATCACCCAGTACCTTAGGGCGTCGCTTCTAACACCTGCTTTGAGCAACTCGTAGATTTCGTGAATCCCAGGGTCCTCAATGGCACTGCTGTAGTGCTCTTCAATGTCCAGAAAAGACTCGTTGACAGACTCTTCCTTGTAAAAAGAAGGGTCTGCACTGATGTCTAGGAATTCGTTCTTGTAAAAATGAGAAGACTTAGCAGGACAGTGCAGGTACTCTGCTAAGTGATTCACTAAAGACTTGTATTGATTGGAGAGTTGCTTGAAGTCAAGGAGTCGGTCCTGTTCATCAGGGGAGTCTGAGATTTCAGTTACGTAACAAAAGTCCATTTCTATCTTTTTTTCAATAGTTTGCACTAGAGTCGAGATTGTGGATATATTCAAGTAGGGTTCACTGATAGAAGGAAGTTTTTGTTTAAGCGAATTAACTGCTTTCCACTTGTAAAGGATCTTAGCAATCCACTCTACTTCTTCTTTAGTTGAATTGTAAACTATTTCAAGTAGGGGCTCTAGGAGTTCGTTTTTCAGACTGGGTTGAGGATCGCTTGCTTCAACTACTTTTAAGGCGTAGATTTTGTAGGCAGTCCAGTCTTCGAAAATGGCTTTTTTGATCCAGTCCAGCAGTTGGTTCCAGGTTTCAGACTCTATTTCTTCAAGAGGCTTCATATGCAACAGGCACTTCCAACCAGTTGTTTTTTCTCCTGGATCGCTACTTAGAATAAAAGGCTTGATGTAAGATACCATTCCTTCAGCTGTGCCTACCAAAAAGGAAGTCCCTAAAGCTTCTTCCACAAGGATGTGCTGCATCTCGTTGTAGTAAAGTTCTGTTTCGCCCTTGTCCAAAGCCACCCACAAACTAACTAAGCACTTAAGTGTTAGGTTTTTAAGAGTCTTTTGGTACTGGGAAAGCCTAAGACGGTCTTTGAGCAAGTGTGGAGAAGTAGCTAAAGCCCTTCGGACTAGTGGCGACTGTTTAGATGAAGCAGTAAACTTAAGCAGTTTGTTGAGACTCTGCAGTGCTTCCAAGCGGTAGCTTAAGTCATGATGGTCTATGAACTGAACTAGGAAGTGAACTACTTCTTCGTCCAACTCAAACCTCACTGCAAAGCCAAGTGCCCTTAGAGCCAGTACAGCTTTTGCTGGTTTAACTTCGTCTTTTTGCAAAACATTCATAGAGTACTTTTTGAGTTTGGCAACGTTTAGAAGTCGAAGTATTTCTTTAGCTTGGTCTTTGATAGGCTGAGACTCGCTTAAGCACAGCAAAGGAATGTCTACAGTGTGCTGGGTTACGAACCCCAAGTCCCTCAACACTCTTAAAACTCCTTTTCTGTCGCATTTGTCGCCCAGCATCAGAAACCCCTTAGCTAGGTTTGAGTGGATTTGACTCATTCCGCATCCCAGCAAAATAAGCCCTTTCACTATCAAAAAAACATCTGCTCCTTTCAGGGTGTAAAGGCTTTCTAGTAAGTTGTTTATAAGCTTGTTGCTAACTAACTGCTGGGGCAAAACTGAGTTTGACTTAAGTCTAGTCCGGTCGAAGCTGATTTTTATAGTGGCTTCTTCACACTGAGTAAAGTCTACTTGTGGCGAACTTGCAGGAGAAGCATAGGAGCTATTGGTGCTTTGGGGTAACTCTGGCTTTTCAAACATTCCAATTAGTAAACTTAAATATACGTTTTGAGTCATACTGTTGTAGGGTTGGTTTCGAGAAGCTAAGTTCAAAGCTTCTGAAGTCACTTCTTGAAGCTTGTTTAAAATAAGTCTAAGAGCTTTGTTGCCTGACTCGCTAAAAATCAGTGAGAGTTGTTTTAAGTTGAACCAGTGAGTCTTTATTACCTTTTCAAGGTTTTTTTGAATTATGAGTTGGAGTTCGTTTTCTGTGATTCCGTTACTCAGAGCTTCTGACCAGCATACCCTTCTAACTATGTTAGAAGGGTGCCAGAAGCCCTTAGAAAACTCCTTTTTGCAGATTTCTTGTTTCATTTGTCTAAGTTTGTTAATCAAAGGTCGGTAGTTCTTCAAGTCTCCTCTTTCTTTAATTAGTCTCTCTGCCAAGTGGCAGTTTTCCAAGCAATATGAAGACAAAAGGAACTTAACTAAGTTTTCAAAAATACTTTCAGTGCACATACTTCCCAAGAGCAGCAGTACTTCTCTATACTTCCTACTGTAAAAAAAGTTAACTGGCAGCACTTGACTGAACACTTTCTGAAAAGCAGTGCTTTCCATCACAAACGTTCCAGCAAACTGTGAAAGTGAGTCTTCAATTTGGGAGTAGTAGTACTGTGCACACAGCACTTCTTGGAACCTTAAGTGTGCGAACCGGTAAAACTGAGTTTGCTCTGTGTCCTTTTCAATAAAGCTCCTTGCTAACTGGTAAGCCAAAAAACTTTCAGTTGAGTTGGAGAACCTCTGAGGAGTAGTGTCTACTTGGCTTTTACCTCTGATCCCAGCAATTGAAGGTTCTCTGAAGTTTTCTTCTTCGTTTTCTTTGCAAATTCCTGAGTCACTGCACACAAAACTGACTTTCCCAGGCTCGTTACTGAACTTTATAAACACAGGCAAGTCACTGATGGACACCCAGTTTTCTTCAAGTCCCATTCTTTTGATGTCGAGAACTGTAAAGTCTTTGGTCTCCCTCATAAACAAGTCGCTAGCTAGTTGTTCAAGCAACTTAAGTGTGTCTAGAGTTCCTTGCTTCCCCAGCAAGTGCCTTATTGCTAGTATGTAAAGCTTAGCTCTGCAGGTGTTTTCTCCTGTTCCAATCACTCCCCACCTGAAGAGCTCAACCAACACCGAAAACAAAAAGGGTGTACTAGCACACTCGTAAAACTTAGACTCCTCTGCTGTGATGTAGTCTACAAACCTTTCAAGTTGCAGTTCAGAAAGCATATTCTGTGCCATGGAAATTTGTAGTTTGAGTGGAAACAACTCAACCCTTGCTACTGAACCTATTTCTATGAACCCGCTGAATCTACCCGCACACACACACAGTGGCAAGCTCACAAAGTTCCTTAAAGCTTTAATCCACTCTGCCAGTCTGTACTTAAGACACCCAATAGAATCCAGTCCGTCCAGCAGTAAGATTAGTCTTCCTTGGAAAAGTTCTTCTCTCAAAAAAGCTTCGAACTCCTCGTATTGACTTAAGCAAGCCTCAACGAACTCCATTTTGCTAGAAATGTCAGGAGCAAGAGCTTTCTTAAGGTCCACTAGTACAGGCACAGGCTTCTCGGGGCAACTGAGTCTTTCTTGGGCAGCCATCAAAGCAATCTTTCTGAGGAGGCTTGACTTACCTATTTTGGGCATTCCAAGCAAAGTAACTAAAGGTTCCCGGACTTTATTTAATAAGATGTGAGCAGCTCCGTCTGTGATATTGGGGTGGTGGTAGTTAGCGCTTTCTTCTTTAGGAAGGTCATGTGCAAGTGAAGTCCCCATTAACTGGTCTTCTTCAGGGTCATGGTTCATTTCGGTCTCTAAGGATTTTAATTGTTCTGAGTTCAAAAAAGAAACTGGGTAGCAAAGCATTTCTGTGCTGATTTCTGACATGGATATTGGGTCCCGGAAGGTTGCAAGCTTGGAAATAAGGAATTCTACGTATGAGTTTTCCATAAATATTAGTTATGATTATAACATTTAGAGAGTCTTCAAGAAAAAAGAGGTTAACAACAGAACAAAGATAACTACTGACGCCACAAGGCAAGTTACGGGGTTGGAGTTGTGTGTAGGTTTTTCTGGGGGTTTTTGGGATGGTTTTTGGTGTAGTAGTTCACTGCTTTCTGAGTAAAGAGGCTTAGATGAGAGTAAAGTTCTGACTTGGTTTTCTGCAGTTTCTTCTTCGCTGTTACTTAAGCAATAGTTCCCAACCACGCAGTGCTGCATAGTGAAAAAGAGTCTTTTGGGTAAGTAAAGGTGGGTTTTACTTGGTTCTTTCAAAAAAGGGTTTTCGTTTAAACTAAAAGACTCACTTGACAGTTCAAGCCTATGCTTAATGCTTAAAACAAGGTCTTTTCTAAGTAGTTTAATGGCTTCTTTTACAGGAGTTTTGGGGTGGACCAGGGCACAGCCTTCTACAAACCCAGATATTCTTATGAGTGACTTTTCATCTTTGCAGAACCCCGGGTTTTTCGAATACACCACAGCTCTGTGGTAAGCTTTGTCCTACTTTACTATTACGGTCTTTACAGCTGATATAGGCATTTCTGGTTTATCAGCGTTCTCTATAAAAACTTTGCTTTGGAAAACTATTTTGCTCCACTCACTGACTAAGGACTGGGCTGCTTCTTTAAGTGTGGGGCTCTGGACTTCTCCTTTCAAGTGGAGTTTGCACCTGACTTCTTCTAGTTTAAGAAGGTTGACCAACTTAAGTTCTAGGTTCTGCATGTGTTTGTTTTTGATGTCAATTAGCACAGCTTTGTGCTTGTTTTTTTCTCTGCAGTAGTAAAAAAACACGTAGTTGTTTCCTCCTTGGACTTCAAACTTAACTTCTTTGAGTGTGGAGTACACTCCTAGCGGCAAAGACTGCAAGTAGTCTAGGTCTAGTTCTTCATTCGACACTGCCCAAATCCCTAGTAAGTCAAGTCCTCCAGGAAGCAACCTTGAAACCTGTTTAGAGTGCTCTAGCACCCAGTCGGTGTAAAGACTCCCTGATACTTCTAAAGGAGCTGAAAGGAGTGCTTCTAAGTTGTCGTACTCTAAGTTGAGTTCTGGCGTATCAGCTACTATGTAAACTACAGCTTTGCTTTCTGTCCAGTTGCCTACCAAAAGTCCGGTTTTCGTGTGCCTAGACTGCCTGCACTTTTCAATCAAATTAGAGAATTCTTTAGTGTCTCCTATTAACATTATTACTTAAGCTTCTGCAAAAAATCGCTTGAATAAGGAAAACTTGTACCAAAGAGCTTGCTGCTCCAAAGGATGGAAAGACCTTGGGAGCTTTTGGGGCAGCTCGATGGGCTTAGTCTCCACTTTGGGAGGTTCTTTGACAGGAGGGGCATTTTCTTTGAAATGCTGTCGTGAAGGTATGGACTCGCCAGGTCTAAATGTGTTTTGGATTTTCATCATGTGGCAGAGTAAAGGCGACTTTTTGTCTAAGTAGACTATGTGCATTCTGTAGCAAAAGGAGTTTAGTCTCCCTGTTGCTACTAAGTAGTGGACTTTGGGTTTTTGTTTGGGAAGTGGAGTTACGAAGTTCATTTTCTTCCATTTGAACCGTTTGCGGAGTCCCTTGACTCTGGGAAACCCTAGGTTCTTGAGAGTGTATCCTTGCAAAAAGTAAAGCATTCCGTGGGTTGGACAGGTGTAGATACTGTTGGGGTGGTCTTTTAGTACTTGATATCCTTTTGTCAGTTCGTAGGTTTTGAAGTTTTTTATTAGGTGCTCGTACTCTGCTCCGTTAAGCCACCTTTCTGTGTGTGGGAAGTCTAGTATCATTTTGTTTTAGTTCGAATTTAAAATACCGCTAAAGATGGAGTCTTTGTGTTAAGTCGTCTTGGAGTTTGTGGTAACTATTGAGCAGTTCACTTAGGGTATGGGTCTTCTGGCTTCGTTTTAGGCGTCTCTTTTGTAGGTCAGTCTGCGTAGTTTCCGTAGAATTTCTGTGAGTAGTTCAATATACCTAATTTCATAATTTTAAAATGCCAGGTTATGCTAGGTGTTGTCTTTGGTCCTGACTGGAACCTAGCAGGGTGTTAGTACTGTGAAAGACTAAGACAGCAATCATTCTAACTCGTAGAAGGTGGTTCCTACCAATACAGGTGATCTTTCAGGTGAACTCCATCTGAAATGAATATGACAAGAGGACCAGTGCTTGAATGAAATCAAGCTCAAAAGGTCCTCAAGGTCTCTAAGAGACAAATCAATCAAGACCCTAACTCATATAGATAAGATTTTAAAAAATAAGCAAAAATAATTACTTAGATCTAGTAATCGCCTTGGATCCCCTTGGTCTTTTCTTGCCGACTCTAGGGAGTTCAGGTGGTTTTTTGACTTCTACTAAATCGATGAAAGTGATTCGGGACTTGGCAACAGCTTCCTTAAGTGCCTTTTTACCATTCCCTATTTCGTTTTCAAGCAGATACAAGTTAGTTAGCTTGCACTTAGGAAGAGCCTTTGCTATTGATTCAGCTCCTTTGAGGCCTATTTCATTCCAGGTTAAATCCAAACTAGCAAGTTCAGATTCAGGAAGGGCCTTTGCCAATGACTTGGCTCCCTGAGAATTTATTTTGTTCATACTTAGGCCTAACTTAGCAAGGTTAGATTCAGGAAGAATGTTTGAGAGCACTGCAGCTTTGTACTGGTTAAGCCATTAGACCCTAGGTCCAGCTCAGTCAGTTCGGAATTGGGAATAGCGTTTGCCAAAACTTTAAGTGCTTTTTTGTTGATTTTATTGGTCTTTAGATTTAAAACACTAATTTCTGACTTAGGCAAGCACTCTGCTAGGACTGAGATCTCCTTCAGGCTTAGTTGAGTGCCCTCAAGGTTCATAGTAGTAACTTTAGAATTGCAGAGAGTACTTGTAAGTGCTTTCATTGCTTTCAGAGTTAAGGTGTTGTAAGCCAAGTCAATACAAACAAATTGTGCCCAAGCAAGTGTGTTTGCAAGCATTTCAATGTTTTTTCCTGGAGGTTGTTATCTCTAAGACTTAAGTAGTTAATTCTTGACTCCAAAAACCCATTTGATAACTTTTCAAACCCACTCGTAGTTATTGTTCCTTTTTCTAGTCTCAAGCAAGTGACTAAGGAGCTGGAAAAAGCATTTCCTAGTACTTCTGCTTTTTCATCAGTTATTTTAGTATTAGAGAAGCCAAGGCTGGTCACTTGTGAATCAGGAAGAGCATCAGATAGTAGCTGCATTTCTCCTAGTTTGATGTTTTCCAAGTTAAGGGACTTAAAAGACCCAGGGTCTTCTAAAAAACTCAACAGTTATTCTGACTGAATTCTAGTTTGGGGTTTAGGACTCTGGTTTTCAACAGGTTTGTGTACTTGTTTGATGTCTAAATCTATGAGTGTTTTAACTTTTTCTTCGATGTTTTCGAACTCACTTACTTCGATGTATTCATCAACCAAGTAGAACCTAGTTTGGGTTTCCATAAACCATTCTTTGAGACGGGAGCACCTTTTGATGGTTTTTTGTAGTTCTTCAGCACGCTCTTTCTGGTCCCTGAGTATTTCTTCGATAAGCTCATTAGTTTTCTTAACTAATTTTTGCTTTTCGCTGATGAAGTCTTTTTCAAACTTAGAAATGCTTTCACAAATCTTTTCAAAAGGAATCATAGTAAGAGCGTGTCCAGCATGACTTTTTCTGACTTCTTTGCAGTCGCAAATGTAAGTTTTGGGGTGGCTTTTATCCATACACACGTGCTCTACTCCTTGACAGTTCCGCTTGGCACAGGTACTAAGCATTTAAAACCACTTTATAATGGAAACTTCCAAAAAGCGATTCAGAGAATCACTGTATAACATTTCCACAGCCAAAGACAAAATATTTGAAATCTCAGAAGTAATGCTTGTCAACCAAACAACAGCTGCCAAAGAACTTGTGCAGACTTGGTTAGAAGAATTCAAGAACTTCACAAGCTACCAAAAACAACTAGCAATGCTGTTCGTCATGAACGATGTACTGATCAAAAGCGTCAACGGTGCAGGAGACCAGTACTTGCAAGGGTTCTCAGCAATCATGCACGACATCATTCACTACCTCAAAGACTCCAAAAGCGAAAACTTACTGGAAGAGCTTCGCAAAATAGTGAGTGTATGGGAGCAACCCGCCAACGCAATATTTGTCCAAAGCTACACAATGCAACTTAAACACGATATCCAAGAAGCCATCCAGCAAATCAGAGACGAAAACACAGGAATGAACATTATCCAGGACTTCGAAATCACCAAAAGACTTGCCCTGCTTGAAAAAAGCCACGAAGACAACATGGAAACAGGCAAGCACGTTGAAGAGATTTACGAAAACTTCTTAAAAGGCAACTCAAGTTGGAAAGTCGAGGAAGTCAAGAACCGACTCTTAGACTACAAAAAAAAGTGCGAAGAAGAACTAGTGCAGAGAAGCAAGCTTTTGCTAGAACTAGCCGATGACCTGCAAGAACAGTATGAAGCTTTAAATAAAATATGAGGGGAAGGAGAGTAGCTAGAGGCAAAGCCCCTGCCAGAGCAAGTGGGCCTGGAGTTAACGCCCAGTCAGTTCTTAAGTTATTCAGTAACTATGCAAGTGGTGAGCAGATAGACGGAGAAGGCATAGGTAAAATGAGTCAAGAGTTAGCAATAGACCCTATGACTGACGTAGCAATGCTGGTTCTTCTCTGGAAATGCGGGACAGAAACTCCAGGAGTCATTACTAAAGAAGAGTTCCTCAGGGGGTGCCAGTCTCTAAGCATAGAAACACTTGACGGACTCAAGCAGAAACTCCCAGAACTAAGGCAAGTTGCAAGGGACTTTCACTCACAAGACTTTAAGAACTTCTTTAAGTTTGTGTTTATGCTGAGCAAGGAGCCCGGGTCAAGAGTGCTAGATGTAGAAGACGCTGTTTCCCTCATAAACGTTTTGCTTTCGGGAAAGGTGTGGTGGATGGATGATTTCATTAAGTTCATAAGAGAAAAAGGCGTGAGGGCCTTGAACCTAGACCAGTGGGAGAGCTTACTGGAGTTTACTAAGAACTTCCCTGAAGGGTTCGAGAACTTTGACCCAGATGGTCCTTGGCCTGTGTTGTTTGATGAATTTGTGCAGTGGGTCAAAACTAATCATTAACTTACAAATCTATTAAAGAAATAAATTGTGCAGCAACTGCCTGGAATTGCTTTTTGTCCCTACAAAGAGGAGTCACTTCTAAGTAGTAGATAGCTTGGGTTCCTTCTACAAGTTTTATTTCAGCCTTGAACTGCGGAGTAGTTATTCCATAATGGTTATGGATTTTGTAGTTAATTCTGAGTTTAGACAGTGCAAAAAGAATTTGCTTGAATATGCTTGAAGAGGGCTTGCAAGAAAAGCAAGAAGTGTTGTAGGGAGGCTTGGCTGCTTGGATGGGGTTTCTAGGGGACGTTCTGTCAGACCTTCGGTCAGTAGTGGGTCTTGGAGGAGTGACGGGTCTGTTTCCCAGAGGCAACTTGGGAACTGGAAGGGCCCTTGTAGGTGGTTCGGGGGCTTCTGGTTGGGTAATTGCATTGGGGTCTTTTCTGGCTTTTTTAAGAAGCAAGTAGTAAGTGGTGGTAAGATGGTTGTGTTTGTTGTTTTGAAGGTTTTTTTGGACTTGTTCAGTGCTGAATCCGTAGCCTTCTAGTTTTCGTAAGGTTTCATAGTCTATAGGAATGCTTTCTATTCCGACTTTGATTCCTTTGTGGAGGGTTTGTGTTTGGGACTTAAACCAAACGTGGTTTTTGATTTGGTCAACAGTGTACCTGGTTTCGGGGCTTGTATTGAGGATACTTCTGATTAAGTCTGAAGCAGACTGGGAAACGAAACTAGGTATTTTGAACTCGCCGTTTGTAATCTTCTTGTAAAGCACAGAAGTAACTGGGTCTTCAAAAGGCAAAAACCCACAAATCAGCGCAAACAAAATCACTCCTGAGCTCCATATGTCTACTCTAGACCCATGGTAGTACTTGCCTGCAATCATTTCGGGGGCTGCGTAACAAGGGCTTCCACAGGCGGTTTTTAGCATTTGCCCTGGTTTGTAGGTGTTGCTGAGTCCAAAATCAACAATTTTGATGTTTTTGTTTGAGTCGAGCAAAAGGTTCTCAGGTTTCAAGTCTCTGTGTACAACGTTAAGTTCGTGGATGTACTCAATACCTGAAATTATTTGCTGGAAGAACTTGCAAGCTTCTTGCTCCTTAACGCGACTTTGGGCAACTATGTAGTCAAAAAGTTCTCCCCCGCTAGCGTATTCCATAATCAAATAAAGCTGTTTAGGAGTTTCTATTATTTCGTAGAGTTGGATAATGTTGGGGTGTCTCAAGAGTTTTAAGATGTGGATTTCGCGGGCTACTCGATCAACGTCGTTGGCGTCAAGTATTCTGGCTTTTTCAAGTACCTTCACAGCAACTTTTTCGCCTGTTAAGTTGTGAGTGCCTAGTTTGACCTTTCCAAAAGTGCCTTCTCCTATATTCTTGGAAATGTTGTAGTTGCCTACAGTTTGTGTGTCTCTCCTGTTTAGAGATTACATTTAGTTAGCCTTTAAAAGTTTACTTAACTGCATTGCTAATAAATGGAACGCAAGTACAAAGAAATTCATAAAAAAGCCAGGAAAGAAAAAACCTCGGAAGCCATAAACTCCCAAGGAGTATCTTACTTCGTTGCCTCAACACTAACTGCTCCTTTCAGGGTCTTAGGAGTGACTCTTCAACTCTCAGTAAGGGCAAACAAAGGTTTTTACGGTGAAGAAACCAAAGCCATTGCTAGACTAGAACTGGCCAAAAGTTACGAACTTGCTGTGCAAGAAAGACAGTTTAACGCTTTGCAACTGGCAAGTGGAATGATTGGCGAAAACAAACCTTTCAGAGCCCCAATTTACAACAACTACAGAGAAGTCTTTTTGGGTCTGGCAGGTCAAGGCTACAAAGGGTTTTTCAAAGGAAACGGAGCTGACTTCATGCACTACCTTTCAAGTTTAACTATGAAGTTAGGCTTAGTAAAGCTACTTAGCACAGACAGTCTAGACTTAGGGTTTTCAAAGTGGTTGTTGGGACTTGGAATAGCTACTTTGGCAGATGTTGCTTGCCAGCCCCTGCACAACTTCCAAACTAGACTTATTCTGCAAAACAGAATACACGAGTTCAACACTTACAGAAGCATTTTTACCTTTGTTAACAAAATGTCTTTTAGAGAAGCTTTCCAAGGCTGGAGTTTAGTAATGCCTATGAACTTCGGACTAAGCATCTCAGCAATCCTAGCTAGTTCTGGGGCTTCAGTTGAGAACCAGTTAGTGTGTGCCTTATTAGGGTACTCTGTTTGCTATCCACTAAACACAGTTCAGAGAAGACTTGAAGCTCAAAGCAGCGACCACACAATGCTCCCTAGACGCTACAAAGGAGTGCAATATGCTTTGTCTAAGATCTACCACGAAGAAGGGCTTGTAGGTGGACTTTACAGAGGGTACTTTTGCAACTCACTTGCTACTTTAGCAAGGTATGCTTTAGTAATTCCTTTAGCAAGTGCAATGCTGGAAGGGCTGGACTACTGGAGGTACAAAAAAGAAGGTTGGGACCTTTAAATATAATTACTTTAAACACTACTGACTCACACAAGTATTTCCGCAGTGCTCAGCGTAGATGTCAGTGACCTGGACCCTTAAGTCTTGTGTTATTTCCTTTACATTAAGCAAAACTTCGTCTAAGGAGTGCACTGGTTGCTTTTTGAAGTTGAGTAGTCTGGTTACGTTGACTTCTTGGTTGTTTTGGTAAGAGTCCAGAATGTACTTGAGTTGGTTTAGTTCACAGAGCACACCGGACATTTCCTCCACAGACTCGAAATAAGCTGAGGAGCTTTTTCTAAGGGGAGCATTTGCGTTTTGGTGAGAAATAAGTTCTTGTTTTAAGTGCAAGTTTTGCTCTAGCAAAGAGTTCTGGGTGTACTCGAGTTCTTCTATTTGGGCTTGCAAGGAGTCGTAGTCTTCTTTGCGAAGGCCTTGTTGTTCGTAGGAGTGTATTTCTTTTTCTTGGTTTTCGATGTTTTCCCGCAATTCTTGGTTTTTTTGTTGGATGGTTTGTGTTTCTTGGTTTAGGAGTTTTCTAGTTTGAAGTTCTTTTTCCAAGTCAAGCTTTTCTTGTTGGAGGGCTTTTAGTTTTTCTTGGTCTTGGTGGATGTAAGACGAGAGTCTTTCTTGTTCTTCGAATACTTCATTTTGAATGCTTGTTTCGACTTGGCTGAGCTTTTGGAAGAGCTGGTTTCTTTCGTTTTGTTTGTTTTTAAGCTTGTCTTCAAGTTCTTCGAACCTGAGGAGTACTTGTTTCATCTCTTCTAGTTTGTAGCTTTGTGAACTGTTTTGTCTATATCTTCTCATTTATTTAAAGATACTATTAGAATTCTTAAGCGATGTTGAACAAATAATAAGAAATGGTAAGTACTAAGTAGTTTGGTTCCAAAGCAGAAGTAAGCCTTGAACTCGACGGAGTTGACACACGCAAAACCTCAACCCTCAAAGACCACTCTGGCAAATACCACACACTCCCTGTCTACTGTGGCGACGAGGACCTCACTGGCAAGATCAACATTAACGTCAAAAGGGGCAAAAAACTAGAACACCAAGGAATTAAAGTGGAACTTCTGGGCCGCATAGACGTTACCTACGAACGCAACCAGTCTATTGACTTCCTTTCCCTCAACAGAGGACTCGAGCCCCCTGGAACCATCACTGACTCAGTTGCCATACCTTTTTCTTTTAACAAGGTGGAAAAGCCTTATGAAACTTACTTAGGACGCTATGCACGACTCCGCTACTTAGTTAAGGTCACAATTACAAGGGGCCTTTCTAGCAACATAGTTAGGGAAAAGGAGTTCTGCGTGATGAACCCCACGAACGAACCTGAAGACGACACATCCATTAAAATGGAAGTAGGAATTGAGGACTGCTTGCACATAGAGTTTCAGTACAACAGGCACAAGTACCATCTGCAAGACTCCATTGTGGGGAAAGTTTACTTCCTTTTAGTGAGGATCCGCATTAAGTACATGGAGATTGCTATAATTAGGAGAGAAACTATTGGGGCAGGGTCACAAGCTACCAACGAGAACGAAACCATAGGCAAGTTCGAAGTCATGGACGGAGCTCCTGTTAGGGGAGAAAACATTCCGATCAGGGTGTTTTTAGACACCTTTGACTTAACTCCTACATACCTGAACGTGAACAACAACTTTTCAGTCAGGTACTTCCTGAACTTGGTTTTAGTGGACGAAGAAGACAGAAGGTACTTCAAGCAACAAGAAATCGTTCTATGGAGGAATAAAGTTTAAAATATTATCCATATATGTCCATTAACCTAGAAATAGCTACAAGCGTGAAAAAGCAAGTAGACCAAATACTTACTCGTTCCCAGTCTGCCAAGTCAGGACTCACTCATCGTTTTCACGAGGAGATTAGAAAGGACTACCAAGACTCCAAACGCGAGTTTGTGCCTTACTTAAACGAAAGAGACTCCATGGGGAAACTCCTGACTCACCAAACAAAACCTTTGCAAAGGAAGTTTACCAGTACGCCCTCCCTCCAGTTCTTGCCCCCCAAAGTCAAGCCTCAGAAAAAACTCCTCAAAAGAGGAGACAAAAGCTTCGTTCCAAGTCCTGGGATTTACTTTAAACCGCTCAGCTGGGTCAAACCTTCTTTTTCTAAGAAAAAACCTTTAGTTAAGCCTCAAAGCAACCCAGTCCTAGAAAAGATTTCCAAACCCTATAAACCCCCTGTAACCACCCGCAGGTTCTCAAGAAAGAAAACCCCTAAACAAGGTTACATGCGGCCTAAAAACTTAAACAACGACGTAAACGAAATACTCCGCAACAACCCCAAAGAAATCGTAAACCCCGAAATACTAAATAGAGTGCTTGCCCAGACCAGTGTAGGAAGCCTCAAAACCAAAGGAACTCCTCAGGAAATCAAAGAAGCCCTTAAATTCTCTGAATTCAAAAATTCGAAAGACAAAGTCATTTCCAACCTCAGACAAATTGCTTCTGACTTGCAGTCCTACAGGTTCTCTAGTGTTAAGTAATTAATATCACCCAACAATTCCATAATAGTTATGAGGAAATTGTTTTCTTCCAAAACCAAAGTTATCCACGAAGTCCAGGTCAGGGAAACTTCTTTGAAGTTGGTGAAAGGCAATATCTGCAACGAACGGTCTGAAGCCATAATCATAGGCAACAACAGAGACTTAACTGGAGAGAACGGGGTCAGCAGCGTCGTGATGTCATCAGGAGGAGAACAATTGGTCAACCAGTCTAGAGGCTGGGTACTCAAGAACGGAAGAGTCCCTTACGGAAAGGTAGCAGTTACATCAGGAGGAAGCCTTTATTCGCTCAATGTAGTCCACGCCATATGCCCTAAGTTTTCTAGGTACTCCCATGGTTTCGAGGACCTGTTCAGAACTACTGTAGTTAACGCCTTTTCAAAGTGTGACGAACTCTACGCCAAAACAGTTTCTTTTGCTGTATTTACTCCAGAAGAGTTCGATTTTCCCCGAGAAAATTCAGCCGCTTTACAAATTGAGTGCATCATTAGTTATATTTCAGAGCACGCTATGACACGGTGCGAAGAAATCAGGGTAGTTGTGAATGACAAAGAAAAAGCCCTTGAGTTTTTGTCTGAGTTTGAGCAAAGATGGGGCCCTGCACCTGACTCAGGAAAAGGACTCTTTAAAAAGGCCAAAAAGTCAGGAAGACCTGAGTTCGAACTCAAGGAAAAAGACGATGTGGGCTATAAGAACGAGTTTAATCTTTAACTATAAATTTCAAAAACATGTTTAATTGTCTTGAAGAAAAAAGAATTTTGAAATCAGCTAGACCTTACCCTCCAAGTGACTCTGAACACAACGTTAGTGGGAGCTACACTTCTAAGCACCGTGTTAGAATACCTCAAGCTGTCAAAAGGATTAGAAATCGCCAAACCAGATCTAAAGTGCGCCACTCTTCGCAGAAGGAAAACACCTATGAATTCGATGACCAAGTCGTTAAAGTCCAGAGACAACTTAGGAACTTAGACTTGTTCAACCAATCTTCTAGAAACAGCAGCAGAGTTGAACACCAAAAAGCTACTTCTTTCAGCAACTCAAGAAACAGCCTCGATTTCCAAGGCGAGTGCCCTACTTGTAAGTGCACCTGCAAACAGAAACAAGAACCCAAAGTGGAAAAACTACTTGACCTCTCAAACGAGTCAATAAGCAGCTGTGAAAAATGCGGACTTTACTACATAGGAGAACACTGCTGTCCGCAAGAGTTAACTCAAGGCTTAGCTCTCCACTTCACTGTTAAAAAACCACACCCAAGACTCCTTCGCAAGCGTCCTGACTCCAGCAAAGTAGTTTCTCCTTTTAAGAGTGCCCAAGAGTTTTCTATATGCGGGCAAACTCTTTCTTGCAACCAAAACTTCACGGTAGTGCTGCCTTACAAACACATTGAGTCTAGCAACCTAGCCAAACCAAGCTTAGAGATTTGCACAGACATTCAGGATGGCCCTCAAGTGCCTGTGACTCCTAACTTCCAGAACTGTGAGTCTTTTGAACCCAAAGAAATCAGCTTCATTGAAGAGGCTGACACACTACCTACTGAAGTTTCTTTTTCGGAGAAGGTGCATGAGCCCCTGTTTTCAAAGACTCTGGAAGAAATCAACTATAAGTTCAGAAAGCTTTCCTACCCACTTAAAATCAGTTTAGAGTCCAAAACTACCTCTAAAAGCACCTACTCAGAAATACTGCTTAGTTACTTAAGAGTCTTTTCAGAGTTAATCGAGTGCATGGCCTCTGAAATGCCTTTTTGGGCTTCAACTGTGGAAAAAGGGATTAAAGGAATAGCAAGTGCCTTCCAGCACTCCTTAACAAACCATTTTAAGTAATTTGTATCAATTAAACTCCAGGGTGGAGTCTCATAAAAGTGGGGAACCTAGGCACCCCTTTGTTTGTAAGTTCCATGTACTTGTATGTGACTTTCTGGCCCTTTTTGGGAGGGTTTCTTCTTTGGTTGTCGTTGAACCCACTTCCGATCTTGAACTCAACTCCTTGCTCGTTCCTAACAATAATAGCTCCCATGAGCCCTTGGAGTCTCCCTGTGCCTTCTTTGTGTCCTATAACAGTTGCTTCAGCGTCTTTGAAAGACTTTACTTTCAGTAAGTTTTTGGACCTTCTTTGTTCATACTCACTTTCAGGTTTTCTAAGCATAAGCCCTTCTCCTCCGAGTTCTTCAACCTTTTTGAGTTCTCTTTCTAGGTGTTGCTTTCCTGTGCACACGTAGTGTTCGTGTGCTCTTACCATTGGGCTTTTAATAGTTTCAGCTAAGTTTGTGATGTACTCTAGTCTTTTTTCAAAGGTTCCCTGAATAGAAGGAGCGTCAAACAGCACGTAAACTATTTTTTGCCAGTCGTTTTCGTTGCTGTTTTTGTATCTTTTGACTACACTAATGCAGTTCTGGAACATGTTGCGTCCCATCCACAACTCGCCGTCTAAACTTACGGTTTTCGGGAGTTTTTCAGTGAAGTACTTAGGTGCAGCAAAAGCTATTTTGTTTCTTGAAAGAAGTTGTTTTCCGTTCCAGTAAGCACGCACTCCATCAAGCTTCTCACTGACCCACCAACCTGAAGGGTCTAGGGAGTCTTCCCATTTGTCAGCTAGCATAACACTGATTTCTTTAGGAACTCTTGTGTGCTGCTCAACTCTGAAGTCAGAAGGCACGTGGTGGCGTTCTTCGCCTAGTTTTTGGGACTTGTTAAGGTTTTCTTCTTCATAAGGCAAAACAAGACTGTTGTTCAAACTGGGCACCCAGTCTCCAGTTTCCTTAGTTCTTAGGATTTTGTTCCTCGCTGGTTTAGGAATGCTTAGTTTTTTCAGTTGGTTGTCATCCAAGTCCAAGAACTCCTCTGGAGTTACTCCTTTTGTTTCGAAATTGAGGACATACCGACCAAGTCCGACTGAGTGCAGCATTGCTTGGATGGTTTTGTACCTTTTGTCTAGGGTTCTTTTTCTCTTAGGAGGGGTCTCTTCTGTGATTATAGGTGAGTTCACAGGTATTGTGTCGTCGCTACTGACAGATTCTGCGTATTCCATTTATAATAGGTTGATTAAAGTTAGAAAAGCAGAACTAAATCCCAGTCCAGTCAAAACTAAGGTCCACAAAAGCAAAGCTGCAAACTTGGTTCTGTCTTTTTCTAGTTTGTAGTAAACCATGGTAGGAATGACTTTGCCCACTATTACTGAAAAACCCCCCTATTAGTTTGAAGTAAATCAAAGCGTCAGGAACTAAAATAGCCATAACCATTGTGCACACTAGCACCAACACAGTCACTAAAACGTGCACACACAGGTTTTCTTTGTACTTAGAAGGGAAGTAGTGAGAAATGTTTACTCGAGTCACGTGGATGTTTATGGGCACTCCCATGCTTAGAGTCAAGGCTATCCAAAGCCTAGCTATGACCATGGGCCAGTCAGTTCCAGACACACTTACTAAAGGAGGCCTGAAAACTATCAAGCTAGGCATGTTGTCTATGTGGGACAAGTAACCAAATATGCCTATGAATAAGTAGAGTGTTAAAACTAACTGGTTGCTTGTGTCTATAACTTTGCCCATTCTAGCTGCGTTTCTTTTTTTGAGTTCAGAATACACTATAGGTATTGCTCGTGTGGCTTCAAACGCAAACAAAGTTATGCAGAGTGCGTCTATTATTGAAATTTCGAACTTGAAAAGTCTAAAGTGAGCCCAGATCTCAGGCTTTTCCATGAGGTAAGCAGGAGTCTGCAGAAAGATAACTAAAGAAATGTAAAGACAAGACACCACACTAATCACAGAAGCATACCTAAGTGAGCTGAGTTGCCTGAATAAAGACAGAGGAAACAACACGCAAGAGTTCATGAATAGAATAATCAGGATCCTGTAAGCTTCTCCTGTGGGCGTCACAAACACTCCTAACGAATGCAGCACACTGTTTAGGAACTGGGCTATCATTGCTTGGTAGGAACAAAGCATCCCTAAAGAGTACAGTATCAAAGTAAACTGAGAAAACTGCTTCCAGGCAGTTCCGTACAAGCTGTCCACAATACCCACATAGTTGTACTGCTTAGTTAAGTCTGCTGCCTTCACCATCACTTTGTAGTAAATTGAACAAGTTACTCCTCCCAGCACCAACATACTTGTGCCTAACAAAAACCCACACCTGTATACAGCCAACGGCAGTCCCATAACTCCTGAGCCTATCACACAAGAACACAAAGTGTAGATTGA
The DNA here is from genome assembly GCA_022984795.1 of Fabrea salina. NCBI lineage: Eukaryota > Ciliophora > Heterotrichea > Heterotrichida > Fabreidae > Fabrea > Fabrea salina. The sequence goes on along the minus strand of JALIHJ010000038.1, from coordinate 154,174 downwards.
AGACTGCACTGAGCCGGCCTTTATAGGTCCCAGCCAAGAAACTAAGCTTTTTTGTTTCATATTATAAGTTAGTTACAGTAAGTCCTACAGAGCCTAAGCCAATCAATACAATGATGAACGTCCAAGTGCTAAGTAGAACTTTCTTCTTTAAGGACTTTGAAATCTGAAGGTACACAAGACAAGGAATTACGCACCCCGTCAGTACCGAAAAAATGCCTCCCAGAATCTTAAAGTAAACTATTCCTTTAGGAACTACTATGGCAACCATGATTGAACCCACTAACAACAGCAAAGTCAAAACAATATGCCTGAACATGTTTTCTTCGTAGTTAGTTCCAGAAATAAGCTGCGTCAAGCCCAGTCTAGCAGGATTAAGGTTTAAAGGCACGCCCATAGTCAAGGTAAGGGCTACTCCTAAACGACCCACTACCATTACCCAGTCGTAACTAGGTGACCCCCCGTTTAAAGGCTCGCGAAACACCACTAGGTCTGGCATGTTGTTGATGTAAGACAAGTAACCCAGCACTCCTATAGATGTGTACATTAGTATTGAGAGCCCGTTTGCCCTGTAAATGACTTTTTTCATTCTTTCTTGACTCCTGTTCCGGAGTTCCCTATAGATAATCGGGATGCCTCTAGAAGCTTCGTAAGCAAAAATAGTGATGCTCAGTGCGTCCACAGTGTAAATACTGAAGTTGAAGTAAGTGATTTCTTCGGAGATGCTTGCGTTGCTGGCGATGTAAGCAGGTGTCTGGGTCAATACAACAAAAGTGATGTACAAGCAAGCAATCACTGAAATTGTCGACGCGTACCTAAGGGACTTGAGCTCGTTGAAGAGTGAAAGAGGCATTATCAGGATCATGTTAAGTACAACTATGACTAGAACGCGTGAATGCTCAAATTCAGGGTCGTGGATGATTCCGATCGAATGCAAAAAAGAATTGAGGAACTCAGCAACTATGGCCTGGTAAGCACATATGATTCCAAACGCGTACAAAAAAGAAGACACTTCTAGAACTCTTTTAAGACCTAGTCCATAAAGCCTTTCTGTTACTCCAACGTAAGTGTACTCACAAGTGTAGTCTGAGGCAAGGACTAGAATGTAGTTAAAAACTCCACAGGTCAGCCCTCCTATGATAATCATCAAGCCACCCAGCACGATTCCACAATTGTACACTGCTAAAGGAAGCCCCATCACTCCAGAGCCTATGATCAAACTGCACAGAGAAAACATGGAACCTCTAACTGATCCTGCGCCTATTGGGGAGAAGGTTCTTTGAGCCCAGGACTTCTTCACAGGGAGACTTTCCAACTGTTCGATGTGCTTTTCCGAGAGAAGAGGTTCAGTACTTGCCATTTATTTCACTTGAAAATAAACAGACAAATTAGTTATTACAAAGAACCAAACTCCTTGTTCCAGTTCTGGTAAAACTGCAAGGACCTTTTAGACACTGAAGGCCTTATAATCGAAGTTGAGCTTACGAAGCTTTCTAAAGTAACAGGGGATATGTTTCCAGACTTCATTTGCTCTTCAGAAGCGTTCCTCAAAGGCACCATAGCAGCTTCTTTGCACAAGGCTGCCAAGTCACTTCCTGAGTAGCCTTGGGTCAATTTAACCAGGTCTTCAAATTCCTTATTGGAAATTCTGAAGTCGACTTTGCCCAAGGCATGCAGAATAAGTCTGCGTCTTGCTTCTCCATTAGGGAGGTCAATAAGTACTCTTTTGGTGAACCTGCGCCTAACTGCTTCATCCAGTTCTTGGGGCCGGTTGGTGGCTCCTACAATCACTACTCTGTCTTGGTCACTTTCTTTAACTCCGTCCATTTGAACTAAAAACTCTGTTTGCAGTCTCCTGGAAGCATCGTGCTGGCCTTCGCTTCGGGAACTTAAGATTGAGTCGATTTCGTCTATAAACACTATAGAGGGCTGTCTTTCTCTAGCCACTGCAAACATTGCCCTTACTAGTTTTTCAGCTTCGCCAAAAAACTTAGAAGTAAGGCTTGCTGCAGAAATGCTTAAAAAACAAGCTCTGCTTTCGTGGGCTACTGCTTTAGCTAGTAAGGTTTTGCCTGTGCCTGGAGGACCAAACAGTAAAATGCCTTTGGGCGGTGTTCGGATTCCAGTGAACAAGTGAGGAAACTGGGAAGGCATGATTATGGCTTCTCTAAGGGTGCTTTTTGCAGAGTCAAGTCCAGCAATGTCATCCCAAGTAACTGAAGGAGAGGAGTCTAGGATTTCGTCTTCAATCATTTTGCGTAAAGGATCACTAGTTTGGGGTTTAGTTTGGGGTTGAGGTTTAGTTTTGCGCATGGTTTGGAACTTACTTGGAGAACTCGTTTGGGGAAGAGGGGGGTTGGGGGGCTTAAGTTTCTCAGCACACCACTCAGCTTGAGTAAGTAGTTCGTCAATAGTTTGTTTGAGCAAAGACTTAGCTTGGGAGTCTTGTTCTTGCTTAAGACTCTCGAAAAGCACTGAAATGGCTTGTTTGAACAAGTCATAGGCTTGTCTGTACTCAAAAATCTTCTTTTTTTGGTTAGCCAACTGTACTAGTTGATAGGGGTCAGTTTGCATTTATAAATGGGAGAAAGGAAAGTTGTAAACAAGTACTACCCACCTGACTTCGACCCCTTAAAGCTCAGGAAGCCCAAAATGCCTGCAGACAAACAAGTCAAAACTAGAATGATGCTTCCTTTCACGTGCAAGTGCAACATCTGCGGAACTTACTTGCACATCGGAACTAAGTTTAACATGCGCAAAGAAACTCTGCCCGACGAGTCTTACTTAGGAATTGAAGTCATCAGGTTTTACTTCAAGTGCACTCGGTGCACCACAGAGATCACTATGAAAACAGACCCCAGAAACCACGACTACGTGTGTGAATCAAACGCAACTCGCCAGTACGACGAAAGAAGGGACTTAGAAGCAGCTGAAGAAGCTTTGGAGAAGATGAAAAAAGAAGAAGAACAAGACCCCATGAAGTTCCTAGAAGCCCGGACTTACGAGTCCAGGAGAGAAATGGACATTATGAACGCCCTGTCAGAAATAATTGAACTCAACAAACTGCAAGCCAAACCAGACACTGACAAGTTACTAAGTGACCTTAAACAAAAAAGACAAGAACAAGTAGACTTCCAAAAGTCCCAAATCAGCGAAGAAGACATTAAGCTAGCTAGAGTTAAAAGAATCGACGAAACTGAGTTCAACAAACACTTAGAAGAAAAAAGACTAGAAGCCAAAGGACTTACAAAGAGAGTGAGGGACTCAGGTTCCAGACTGAAACCTAAGTTCATTGTCAAAAAGCAAGTAAGTGAGTAAGTTATGCTTTATGTAAAGGCTTGTCGATCTTGAGGCTTCTATACTGAATAAGACGACTTGAAGTAATCGAGTAGTTCCTTTTAGGCTTTGGAATCTTAATTAAAGGTTCTTTATACGGATTTAAGTTGTAAGAATTAGTTCTTTTGCTTTTAGGTTCGCTTCTGGCGCTTCTTTTTGAAGAAGTTTCAGTGGGGAAGTGCTTTAAAGGGGTGTTTTTGCGGTCGTAAGTTTGGACAGTTTCAGAGTTAAACTTAGGTTTAGGCAGGTCTATTCTAATGAGTTTTTTGGCTTCGTTAGAGTCTGTTTTTCTGTCTGTGCAAAAAGAATTTTTCTTTTTCCAGTTCAGGTATATGCTTCTGACTGAGGAGTCGTAGTAACTCACTAGTTTTTTAGGGTTTCTTGTAAAGGGAGTGAAGAACCTTGTTCTGGGGTACTTAGTTTGGTTCATTGAAACCTTAAGTGATTTATAATTATATGGAACAAAGTTCTGTTTTGGATAAAGCTAGGAAGTTCCTTGAAGACGTCAAGAAAAATGACCCCGCCCCTGTGCCTTTAGAAGAAACCCCAGAAGGCCAGCAAATAGTTATGGAGCTAGGACTTGGACTTTATGACGTCAAGGACGAGTCTGCTCTCAACTACAAGGAAACTCCTGGAACGCTAGTGCCTGAGTTGCTTGACAAGGACGAACCCCAGCCTTCCCCAGGGATCAAAGACATCACTCCTCAATAGTATTCGTTATAAATATGAGTAGTCCTTTTCAAGTCACTTTGAAGGAACTGAAAGAACTCTTTGCAGTAGACAATGTTGTCAGTGGTGCTAGTTCTGAAAAGCTAGCTGAAATAGGGGGGCTAGAAAGCCTCTGCACAAAACTAAGCACCAACACAGCGACAGGAATCAACTCTAAAGAGGAACTGCTTGAAGAAAGGAAAAGTTTGTAAGAGTCACTTAGATTTGGCCAAAACATAGTAGACGAAGGCTTAGAGATTTCATTTTTTAGACATGTAAAACATGAACTAACCAATAAGGTGCTCCAGATACTCATAGCAGCTGCAGGAATTTCACTGGCAACAGGAATCATTCACGACCCAACTTCTGGCTGGGTAGAAGGAGTGGTGTTGTGTGTGATAGTGACTTGTGTAGTGCTTATGGCAAGCCTAACTAATTACTTCAAAGACAAGCAGTTTGCTGAGCAAGCCTCTGAGGCACACAACTCACAAGTGATAGTGATAAGGGACTCCAAAGAAGTTGAAGTGAGTTTGAAAGACTTGGTGGTGGGGGACATGATGTACTTGTACAGCGGCGAAAGAATAGAAGTAGACGCTCTCTACGTCGAAGGATTTGGAATGACTGTGGACGAAAAAGAACTAAGTGGAATCAAGGTGCCTGTCAAAAAAGGCACTGAAAACAACTTTATTCTTGCAGGCAGTTACGTCCTAGACGGAAGTGGGTTGGTTTTGGTTTGCTGTGTGGGAAAGAACTCTAACATTGGGAAAATCAAGTTGTCCCTTCCAAAAGACCTGGAGCAAGAAACTCCACTTGCACAGAAACTAAAACTGGCAGTTATGAACATGACCAAAGTAGGCATTTGCTTTGCTACTGTGTTGTTTTTGGTGCTTTCTGTTTACTTAGTGGTGGACGTAGTTGCTTCAGGACCAGATGACTTAACTAGCAGAATACTAGACCACTTGATTTTAAGCATCACGCTTCTGTGCATATCTGTGCCTGAAGGACTGCCTATAGCAAGCACTCTTAGCATTTCACACACCATTATGCTTCTCAAAGCCCAGAACTGTTTTGTAAGGTCTGTGAGTGCTTGTGAGACCCTTGGGTCTTTTTCCTACTTGTGTCTGGACAAAACAGGGTTCCTCACCAAAAACAGGATGAAAGTTGCTAGGAGTCACTTGTTCGAAGACAAAGGAAAGTTTTCAGAGAGCGTTTCCAGAAACACCACTGCTATTTTTGACGGGGAGTTAAGAGGCAACCAAACAGACTGTGCTTTGCTTAGACAAGTGGCCAACTGGGGGTACGACTTCCACAACTTCAGAGACAGTAAAAAGGAAAGGGCCCGGGTTCCACTTAGTGTGGAGCAAAACAAAACAATGGTTATTTACGAAGAAGACTCTAAAATGAAGATTTATATGAAAGGAGCACCTTCTTTGATACTGAGTCGGTGCAGCTATGTCAGGAATGCTTTTGGGGAAATCCAGAGCCTCACAACTCAGGAAAAGCAAAACTTGCTAAGTGGGCCTCTTAGAAAGTACTCTGACGAAAAGTTAAGAATATTGGCTTTTTCTTACAAGGAAGTTGACTTTGAAGCAAGCAATGCAGAGTTCCACTGGGGCAAAGAGTACGAAGGACTTCACAAAGACATGGTGCTAGAAGGGTTTCTGGGGCTTGAGGACCCCCTGCACGAGAATATTGCACTTGCTGTGCAGAGAATCCAAAGACAAGGAATTGGGATCATCTTAGTGAGTGGAGAAACTAAAGAAAACGCCATTAACACTGCTATTGAAACACAGGTCATTGACTCTTCTTTTTTGTTCCAAAACTGCATTCTGAGTTCTGATGACCTGAAGTCCCAAACCCAAGGACTTGACTTGGGCAACTTAAACAGCTTAAACGACTTAACTAGCGTACACCAAGTTGCACTGGCAAACCCAGAAGCTTTTAAGCAAGTAGAAGCTAACTTGAAAGTGATTTTCGAAGCCACTCCTGAAGACAAGTTACTTATAATTAAGGGACTTCAGCACTTAGGAAACGTAGTAGCTACTACAGGAGTTAAAAGCAGTGACTGCATTAACCTTAAGTTTTCAGACTTAGGGTTCACCTTGAACTCAGGAATGCTGCTTACAAAAGAGTCTTCAGACATCATTATTTTGGAAGAAAACTTGTTTACTATTGAAAACTCCATAAAGTACGGAAGGAGTCTTATAGAAACAATTCGCAGGTTCATGAAGTTCCAACTGATTATGACAGGCACTTGCTTGCTAGTTGCTTCTGTAGGAACTGTTTCAACCTGGGACATGCCTCTTACAGCCATCCAACTGCTTGTGATCACGATAATTCTTGACTCAGTAGCTGCTATAGTGTATGTGTTTGAGCCACAAGTAACAGAGGTAACTGAGCCTTTAAAGTACGAGTCCAAACTCCTCCCAGTTGAAACTTGGACAGTAGGGGCTTTGCAGTGCGCTTACCAAGTAGGAGTGCTTTTGTTTTTGCTTTGGGGGCTTCCAAGTGTCACAGACGTTTCTCCAGGGTGGGACAGAACTAAGTTCAGTAAAGACCCTACTTTGCACTACACTATTATCTTTTGTGCTTTAGGTTTTATGAGTATATTTAACATGATTAACTGCAGAAAAATATACATCAAAGAAATCAACATCCTTAAAAACGTCCTCCAGAACAAAGTTTTCATATGGATGTGGCTGGGGTGCTTGGTGTTTTTAGTAGGAATCATTGAGTTTGCAGGAAGCGTCATCCAAACTGAAAAGCTAGGAGTGGAGGAGTACGGAGTGTGTTTGTGTCTTGGACTGGGTTCAAATCTTACAGAAGTAGCTTCCAAGTCAGTGTTGTCTTTGTTTGCCAAAGAAACCCCTACTAAAGAAGAAAAGCCTTTATTAAGCACTTAAAAATGGACTTGAAAGAAAAAGAAGAACTAGTTTCTCAAGGAGCCGAAGCAGTAAAGCACACTTAGAAAGTAATCAAAGCAGTGTTGTTAGGCCAGCAGGTAGTAGTTAAGAAAAGACTTGCTCGCAAGTACAGACACCCTACTTTAGACAAAAGGATAAGGGAAAAGTGCTTACTGCAGGAGTCACGCAACATGCTTAAAGTTAGGAAAGCAGGAGTCCCTGTCCCTGCACTGTACTATGTGGACAATGTTTCTTGCAGCATTTACATGGAGCAAGTGTTTCCAGGATTTACTGTGAAGGAGTTCTTGCTGAGTTACCCTGAACCTCCCGAAAGCCTTAGGAAAGACTTGGCAGACAAAATAGGCAGAAACATAGCTTTGATCCACAACTGCGGCTGTGTGCACGGAGACCTCACTACTTCAAACATGGTTATGAAGCCTTTCCAGAAGTTAGAGTTGGACTTTACTGTAGAAGAAGTCAAAAGCAACGTTTTCCTAGAACAAGCAAATGCAGGAGTAGTGTACATGATTGACTTTGGACTTAGTTTTGTCACGAACTTGCCTGAAGACTTTGCAGTGGACTTGTACGTTCTGGAAAGAGCTATCATAAGTCTCCACCCTCAGTGTGAAGAACTGGTAAGTTTTAAGTAGATCAGTGAAATCTTGGAAGCTTACAAACAAAACTGCACCAAAGCCAACTCCATTCTGACCAAACTCAGCCAAGTAAGACAAAGAGGCAGAAAAAAGTTAGCTTTTGGCTAAAGTTAAGTAATTCCCATAAAAATGAGACAGGCTTGGATCAGGCCAAAGGAACCACTGAGTTTCAAAACAGGACTGAAAGTGCTGAACTCGCTCACCAGGACAAAAGAAGAGTTTTTCCCGGCTTCAGGTGAAAGAAACGTGTACTGGTACATGTGCGGTCCTACAGTTTACAGCAACGCCCACATGGGACACGCCAGAACTTACATTTGTTTCGACACTATAAGGAGGATTCTGTCAGACTACTTTGGGTACCACGTCACTCTGTGCATGAACATCACAGACATAGACGACAAAATAATACTTAACTCTAAAAACCAAGACATGGATTGGGAGTCCTTTGCCAGAAAGTGGGAAAACGACTTTTTTGAAGACATGGAAAACCTCAACGTAAGACCTCCTGACATACTCACAAGGGTTTCGGAGTTCGTTCCAGAAATCATTGAGTACATTTCTAAGGTGATAGACAACGGGTTTGCTTACGAGTCAAAAGGGTCAGTGTACTTTGACACAACTAGTTTCTGCCAAAAGCACTGCTACGGAAAACTAGAACCAAGTGCTGTGAACAACATAGAGTTGATCCAAGAAGGAGAAGGTGCCCTTACTCAAGTTGACGACCCTGAAAAGAAGAGAATGGGGGACTTTGCTCTTTGGAAAAAGTCCAAACCTGGAGAACCCTCTTGGGACTCCCCTTGGGGACCTGGAAGGCCTGGGTGGCACATTGAGTGCAGTGTGATGGCTAGTCACTCGCTTCCAGAAGTGATTGACATTCACTCTGGAGGAGTGGACTTGCGGTTTCCGCACCACGACAACGAAATAGCTCAATCAGAAGCTTTTTACGACAGAGACAACTGGCAGTGGGTTAACTACTTTTTACACACAGGACACTTGCACATAGACGGACTTAAAATGAGTAAGAGTTTGAAAAACTTTAAAACAATCAAAGAGCTGCAGGAGAAGTTCAATGCTAGACAGATTAGAATGGCCTTTTTACTGCAGCGATGGGACTGCTTGATGAACTACAGTGAAAACTCTTTAGAAGAAGCTAAGCAAAAAGAAAAACAGTTCAATGAGTTCTTTATGAACTTGCAAGCTGTTATGAGAGAACTCAAACTTGAAACTAGCCAAAAACTCCAAGAACCAGACAGAGAACTGTTCCAAGCACTAGACACAACCAAGGACAAAGTCCACGAGTACATGTGTGACAACTTTTCAACTGAACGTGTGATTGAAGAACTGGCAAAACTGGTTAACAAAACTAATAAGTACTTGCAGTGCCGACCCAAATTCACTGTGCTGGAAAGTATTAGGAACTATACAACATGGGTACTTAGGTGCATTGGACTCAACTATGAGCAAACTGAAACAGGGTCTTCAGACAACTTCGACAGAGTAATGGACTCACTAACAGAGTTCAGAGACAAAGTGCGCAACTCAGCCAAAACTACCAAAAACACAGAAGTTCTTCAGTTGTGCGACGAAATGAGGGACTCAGTTCTTCCAGAATTAGGAATTAAGCTCGAAGACAGGTCTAATCAAGGAGCAGTTTGGAAGCGAGGAGACCCACTAGACATTATGCGGGAAATCCAAAGCAAAAAGGAACAAGAAGAAGAGTCCAAAAGGAAAAAAGAGCAACTTGCCCAACTCAAGCGCGAAAGAGAACAACAACAAAGAGAAAAAGCTTCAGTGCACCCTACACAAATGTTCCTGCACATGACTGATACTTACTCCAACTGGGACGAAAGTGGAATACCCACGCACGACGCAAAAGGCGAACCTGTTTCAAAGTCTTTGAGGAAGAAACTCCAAAAAGAGTGGGACAAACAGAAAAAACTCTATGAAAAGTATAATTCTTAAACTAGTTTACAAACCTAAGATGTCTTTGCGCAGTTTAGAAACTTCTTTAAGTTGGAAGAGTTCTCTTTGCATTGCTTTGTAGTTAACGATTTGGAGTTCCCACCTTCCTTTTAACTTGGCTATTTTAGTGTGGATCTGGGTGGGTTTTTTGAGTTTGGAGTTCAGAAGTTCAAGTTTTTCTTGAATGAGATTCCTTAGTTGTGTGTTGGACTCTGACTTCTTGATTGCTTGGACTAGTTTTTGCAGGAACTCTAGTTGGTCTCTGGTGTTTTTAAAAGAGTTTAGATTCTTATAAAGTTCCAGAAAGTGACTTAAGTAAGAAACACTGATGGAACTGTGCACAGTTGTTTCTTTTAGCTTTCTGAGTTTCCTTTTATTGTGTCTAACTTGTTTCTGTGCTTGTTTTATTTGCTGGTTAAGAGTTTCAGACTTGGTTTTTTCGTTTTCATAAATTCTTACTAAATGGATTCTTTTTTTAGTAAAAGTTTTTTCGACTCTTTGGGTTTTGGAAAACTTGAGTCTTAGTTTTTCGATGTTTTTTTGGATTTTAACAGAGTGTTCTTTTAAAGAATTCTGTCTCTGGCCCAGCAAAGAAACATACTCGTTTTGTTTGTCAAGTAGTTTACTTAATGTTTGGTCCTTTTGTTTTAGTTTTTGGAAAATTAGTTTTTCTCTTTCAAGTGGTTTTGAAATAGCATAGCTTTTTTCACCTTTAAACTGTGGCTGGGCAGTAGAGCATTCAGGCAAAGGTACAGGCTGGCTAACTAAGTCAGCAGTAGGCCTACTAGCAGGGTTGGCTACAAGCCAAGGGTGTTCTAGAATTTCTTTAATTGTAAGTCTGCTGTTGGGGTCTTTTTTAAGTAGCTTTTTAACTAAGTCTTTGGCTAAAAAAGGAAAGCTTTTAGGGAAACCTATTTTTACTTGGGTGATTTTTTCAAATAACTCTTTTTGAGTTAGTGCCTGGAAAGGAGCTTTGCCTGCCAGCATTTCAAACAGCAAAACTCCTAAGTTCCAAGTGTCTAGTTGAGTTCCGTGGCCTGTTTGCTGTATCATTTCAGGTGCTAAGTAGTCAAGTGTTCCGCAAAAAGTGCTTCTTTCAGTGTTGAAGAAGTTAGACCACCCAAAGTCACCTAGTTTAGCCCTTCCTTGGGCGTCTAAAATAATGTTTTCGGGTTTAATGTCTCTGTGAATTATAGGAGGCACTTTTGAATGCAGGTACTGGACAGCTACTGCAACCTCCCTTAGGAACTGAGCAGCTGAACTTTCTGAAAGGTGTCCTAGTTTCTTAATCTTTTGGTAAAGTTCGCCCTTTTCTCCTAATTCAAGCACCAAGTAAATGTAGTCTTTGTCTTCAAAATGCGAAAACAGCTTAACAATATTAGGGTGGTCCAAGCTGTACATGATCCTGATTTCTTTAATGACTTGTTGGCCCAGTTCAAGTACACTTGCTTTTTCAATTCTTTTCAATGCAAACTTGTTGCCTGAAACTTTGTGTGTGACTTGGAAGACCCTAGCAAAGCCTCCTTTGCCAATAGAAGAGTTAAAAGTGAAGTCCTCTAACTTAGGAGGTGCTTCTTTGTTTTTTACAACAGCTGGAGGCAAAAACAGCACTCTGTTGTTTCTTTTCATTATAGGAAAACTAACTAGAATTAAACTTAACGTTCTTAAGAAGCAAAGCACCTACAGCTGCTGCCCCTAAAGCTGCCAAGCCCCACAAATAACTTTGGCTTTCTTTAGGGTGCAAGTCTCCTTTTTTTTCAAGCCTAAGTATTCCTTTGTAAGGGTGCTGGGCAATGTCTTTAAGTTGCAGAAACAAAGAGTCCGGGCGTTGTTTGGAAAGGTCTATTTGAGCGTGTTCTCGCAAACCTAACTCTAAAGAAAACGAGTAAGCACTTTCACTCTCTGCTTGTTGGTTGTGCCTGTTGAGCACTAAGAGTCTTGGCATGTCTTGGGCTAAGTTAGGCACTACTTCTTCTCTGAGGTAATTCATGGAAGAGCTCGACCCGTCGTAAATCAAACAAGCTAAGTCTGCTTTGTGGTCAAAAACTTTAGTGAGGACCAGGAACTTAGAGTCCCAGATGTTTTCTTTTTCTTCAACCATTGAGCACACTTGGTTGCTTATTGGGGAACTAATGGGCTTGTAAAGAAAACTCCGCATCAAAGACTCCCTGCCTACTCCTTGCTCGCCTACCAAACCTATTACAAATACCTTTTTCTGAGCAGGTTTTTCAACGTTGCGCTTCTCTGATTCTAAGTAAGCACTTGTTACTTCTTGAGGGTAACCCAGCCAAACTAAGTACTTTAGGGTGTTTTCAGGCTGGGTTTTAAGCATTAGGTGCCAAAGAGACATCCAGTTCTGGAGTGAGATGCTTTTTTCTTGGTTAGTGTATATGCAGTTGGAGTATTCTTCCCAAGAAGAACTCCAAAGAGGTTTGCTTACTGTAGAAAATATTTCTTTGATTCCTTCAAAACTTAGCAAGTTGGACTCTGAGTGCTGGTTGAAAAGAACTTCTAGAAACTGAACAGCAGAAACCGAAAACTCAACGTTGTCTTCAGCTAAAGACACTCTAACTGGCAACTCAAGGTTCCTCGTAAACCCAAAGTGCTCAAGTAACTTCCAGCAGTTGCTAGACCTTAGTTCCCTAATAAACAGTTCTTGCAACTTCAAAAACCCTTTGAAAGTAAACTCGTTCTGGAAAACTGCTTGTTCCTCTTCTTGAGTAACTAGTTTCTTGAGTTTTTCTAAGTCTCTGCTTGTAAGCTTGATTCCAAACACTTGCTGGTTCAAAGCATCCATTTCTAAGTCAGACAACAGCAAGTTGTTGTCTTTATCTGCAATTCTAAAAATAGTTTTAAGAGCCATGATAAAGTTCTGAGTTAGTTGTTTTGTTGAAGTGTGGATTAACTGGCCTGTAGGGTACAAAACTGCTTGTTCTGCGTACTGGAAGAGTTTTGCAATGTTTATGAAAGACTTAGCAGAAGACTCTATGGCAATCTGGCACTGCTCAAAAGTGTCCAGTAAACTCTTTGAAACTTCAGTAACTGGTTTGGTCATTTTAGGCAAGTCGTTTTTGTTGCCTACTAGGATGCAGGGAGCTGCTGAGTGTTCTTTTATCAAAGGAACCCAAAAAGAAAACACACTTTCTAAACTTTCAGTGCGGGTTATGTCGTACACCAAAATAAATACGTCTGCTTTGGAAACTTCAGTTTGCACATGTGTGAGTTGGTCTTTGTTGCCTAAGTAAGGTTTACAGTAAAGGTCAATTACAGTGAAAGTAGAACAGGTCCTAGAGAGTTCAGGCGGAATCACTACTGGAGGGTTGAACTTAGGGACTTCTTGAGGAAACGACTGCGAAATAAAAGTCCGGATTATAGAAGTTTTGCCTACTTGTTCGTCTCCAAGTACTAGTACTCTGATACGAGACATCTTTGTATTCTAATGAGCAAAAGGAAAGAACAAATAATCAGGGTATGCTTGTTGGGACCTAAGTACTCAGGCAAAACCTGTTTGTGCTCTAGGTTCGTGAACTCCAACTTTGAGTGGCTGTACGAGCCCACCGAAGAAGCTAGACCCTACAGAAAACTAACCAACATTACAGGCGACGAAGACAACAAGTACTACTGCCAACTACTCGTAGAAGACTTATTCCCCACCAACCACCCCTACTTAGCTGACCCAGAGCAAAGCCAAGAAGCTAAGGAAATGTCCAGGTACTTCGACTCTGTACTCGAAAACAAAACCTCTAAAAAAAAAGGAAACGAAAAGTTCCTTTACAAAGAACACCCAGTCCACGCTTACATGTTTTTATTCGACTTAACGGACAAAAACTCTTTTGAGGACCTTAAAAACGTAGTTGAGTACATTGACGCCCGAGAAGAAAAAGAACAAGGCAGGAAAAAGACTGCAGGAACCGTAAAGGTCTTAGTGGGAACGAAAGCTGACTTAAAAAGCGAAAACGCAGTTCCCCAACAGCAAGTAGACCAGTTCAGCAAAAAACACAAACTTCTGTTCAGGAAAGTAAGTGCACTCCAAAACTCAGGAGTTGAAGAAACCTTTTTGGACTTGGCTATGAAAGTCATGGACAGCAACCAAGACTCCATAAAAGAAGAGTCTGACGAAGAGTCAGGAGAGGGAGTTTTCGGGTGGTGCGGGTGCACTTCTAGAAGTGACTCTAGTTGTTTGGTGTTTTAGGTAATATTTCTAGAAACTAGTATTTCATATTTCTAATAATGCTAAATTTCCAAGATTCTGCAAAAAGATCAAGAAGCAACGCTGCTGTTGCACAGCGCAACCATCGGAACGAAAACCCCTTCGAAGATTTCGGAGCACCAGCTATGTTTTCGGGAGACCCTTTTTCAGAGATGAGAAGAATGATGGATGGAATGCACAGAATGGCCAACAACATGTTTGGGGAAATGGAACGAGGCATGGGGTCTGACTTCAGAATGCCTGAGTTCACGGGGCAAAACTATTTCTACTCTTCAAGTCAAGTTCAAACTACTAAGTACGATCAAAGTGGAAGGCCTGTAGTTGAAAGATACCGCAACGACGCTTACGGAAGCGGAAGGGGAGAGAACCGGTTTGCAGAACGCAAGCAAGCTTACTCACACAGTGGAACTGGCCTGGAAAAATATGGACACGAAAGAGTACTGGGCAACAGGGCTAAAAAAACTGTGTGGGAAAGAATCGGAGACAACCAAAACAGGTCAGAACTGTTCAGGAACATGGATGAAAGAGACGCTCTGGAGTTCGACAGGGGCTTTGACCAAAGGCTAAGGGAGTTTGGCTCAGGCAGGAACATGCTGGGTTACGAAAGACAACCTCAAAGACCCTCTGACTGGAGGGGAGAGTTCGACTTAAGGGAACAGCCCAGACGCAACAACCGCCAAAGAGGTTCTAGAAGGCCTGCACGTCCTGGCATTCTGAGTTAATTTACATATGCTTTGTTAGTTATCAGAAAGCTTTCTTTGGAGTCTTGAGTAGATTTGGGAGACCTGGGTGTACTGCTCGTCAAGCTGTTCTTGGAGGTCGGAGTAAAAGCCTTTGGAGTTAAAAACGTAGTCGTTTCTTTCTTCCCTGTAAGTCTGGGCTACGCTTGGCGGCTTGACGATTTTGTTGAAAGCAGGTTTCATATTTTAATTTAAATACTCACTAAGTGCCGAAAAGATTTAGTTTTTTTCGGAAGTTATATTATAATTATGGTAACAAACAATCCTCCTGATCTCGATATAGATGGAATCCTCGAGAAGCTCCTTGAAGTAAGGGGCTCACGACCTGGAAGGCAGGTGAACCTCACAGAACAAGAAGTCAAAGCCCTCTGTATTCGGTCTCGGGAAATCTTTATGAGCCAGCCTATCCTTTTGGAACTAGAAGCTCCTTTAAAAATTTGCGGGGATGTCCACGGACAGTACTACGACTTACTGCGGCTTTTTGAGTACGGAGGGTTCCCGCCCGAAGCCAACTACTTATTTATGGGTGACTATGTAGACAGGGGCAAGCAGAGCCTTGAGTCTATTTGTTTGCTGCTTGCTTACAAAATTAAGTACCCCGAAAACTTCTTTCTGCTTAGAGGCAACCACGAGTGTGCTTCTATCAACCGGATTTATGGGTTCTACGACGAGTGCAAAAGAAGGTACAATATTAAGTTGTGGAAGACCTTTACTGACTGCTTTAATTGCTTGCCAGTAGCAGCCATCATAGACGACAAGATCTTTTGCATGCACGGGGGACTGAGTCCTGAACTGTCTAACATGGAGCAAATCAGACGTTTAATGAGACCGACTGACGTGCCTGACACTGGGTTGCTTTGTGACCTTTTGTGGTCCGACCCCGACAGAGAAGTCCAGGGGTGGGGCGAGAACGACCGGGGTGTGTCCTTTACATTTGGCTCTGACATAGTTGCTAACTTCCTGAGAAGGCACGACTTGGACTTAATTTGCAGGGCCCACCAAGTAGTGGAGGATGGTTACGAGTTCTTTGCCAAAAGACAACTAGTGACTCTTTTTTCGGCACCTAACTACTGTGGCGAGTTCGACAACGCAGGGGCAATGATGAGTGTAGACGAAACTTTAATGTGCAGCTTCCAAATCCTTAAACCCAGTGAAAAGAAAAACAAGAACAACTACGGCGGACTGAATGTTGGGCGTCCAGTAACTCCTCCTCGAACCAAAACCCCTAAAAAATCATTTTCTTAAGTAATATATAAATGAAACTAGGCCTTTTGGTGTTTTCTCACATCATGAGTAGTTGGCTTGCACCTATTCCAGACTGCGACGAAGTGTTTAACTACTGGGAGCCTTTGCATTATTTAGTGTTTGGGAACGGACAAGAGACTTGGGAGTACAGCCCTGAGTACGGACTGAGGTCCTACTTTTACTTGTTGCTGCACGCTTTTCCTACTTACTTACTTAAGCTTTTAGGAGTGCCGAGTGTTTACAACTTTAAACTTACAAGACTGAGTTTTGGACTCTTTTCAACCTTTGCACAGCACAAACTCCTGGATGCTATAGAGGCTTCTGAGTTTACTTACTTTTTGTTTTCAGTAAACTCTGGACTGTTTATGGCTTCTCAGACCTTTTTGCCTTCAACGTTTGCTATGAACTTTATGTGTTTGGCTTTGTGCAGTTTTTTAGACTACTACAAAAAACAAAGCAAAAAAGACTTGTTTTTGGCTTTATTGCACTGTGGAGTGGCAATGGTAGTGGGCTGGCCCTTTGTAGCTATAATTCCTGGAATATTTGTACTGCCTTACTTGTACAAACACCCTAGTTTTATGCTGAATAAAGACTTGTGGACTTATGGAATTTTAGCTTTGGTGTTTACAATTGTGCCTTCTGTGGTGGCTGATTCCTTTTTTTACGGGAAAGTTACTTTTGCTGTTTTGAACTTAATCAAGTACAACACTAGTTTAGGAAGCAACCTTGTAGGGTCTTCAGTGCTGTTTGGAACAGACCCTTGGCACATGTACCTGCTTAACTTGTTTCTCAACTTCAACTTTGTAAGTTCTACTTAGCTTTTGGTTTTGTTTTTGGTGTCTCCAGTGTTTCTGGCCTTTTCAGTTACCTCTAAAAAGTACATCAAAAACTTCAGGGTTTACTTAAGTTTGGCCTTAGCTAGTTTTGTGTGGTTGGTGTTTATGTCTTCGCAGCCCCACAAAGAAGAAAGGTTCATGTACCCAATATACCCCTTCATTTTGGTTTTGTCTTCTGTTGTGCTGGAGAAGCTGTATAGTTCCTACCCCAAACTTTCTTACTTGCTGATACTGAGTGTAGCAGTTCTTTCTCTAAGCAGGAACGTCCAGCAGGTCAGGGCTTACTCAGCGCCACTGCAGGTTTGGGACTACAACTTTGGAAACTCAAAGGTGTGTGTAGGGCGTGAGTGGCACAGGTACCCTTCTTCTTACTTTTTAGACCAAGTTGACTTGCATTACTACGAAGACGGGTTCAAAGGCATACTTCCAACGACCTTTACTACAACAGACACTGTGCCAAAGCACATGAACAACCTAAACTTAGAAGAACCAGACAGGTACGTGGACTTGAACTCCTGCGACTACGCTATAGACGTGGAGCTGAAGTCCTCACCTATGCGGCAAGAACTCAAGCAGTGGCAAGACATTAAGTCTGCTCCTTTCTTGGACAAAGACTCCACTGCTCAACCCTTTAGGTCGTTTTATATTCCAGTTGTTAAAAAAGAAACCATGGGCAGGTACTTACTGCTGAAGAACCCTCGTAAAAATTAAATGTTAGTGGTGTCTATGTACTTCCCGTTCATTATGGCTACCATAAGTTCCTTGTCCATGAAGTCAAAATCCTTGTGAATGTACATGTACCTCCTTATCACGTCGTAGTACTTAATCCATGGTTCTTTAGGGTCTTCACTTTCGATTTCAAACTCCTCAACAAAGTAAGGAAAGAAGTCCCCCAACAAAGGACGTGAGTCTGAGTACATAGGAGGAGGAGTTAACTGTTTTATGTCTAAAGTGAAAGTGCTCTTTTCTGAAGAGAACCCTAAGTAGCTGTGCAAAGCAATTTCTACGTGCATTCCGTCTTGTTTCAATCGGAGCTCAGAAAGCGTTAGGGTGTTTTTAGCAAACGAAGCAACTGTTTTGCAGACTCCGTAAATAGCTCCGAACAAGAAAGCAGGTTTAGAAAGTGGCTCTGAACTAAGGAAAGCTGGGGTTTTAACCAAACCTGCAATAGAAGCTGCTGTAAAAGTAAGAGCTCCACTTAGTCTTCTGAGGGTTTTGAACAGAGTGTTCTTGTAAGAAAAAACCAACATAACTTTGTTTTGGTCAAACTCCAAAATCTTCGATGGTTTGTGGGCATTGAGTTCTTTGGGTCTTTTTCTGAGTTTGGAGGGTCTCCACAACTCAGGTATTTCTTCGATGTTTTTGCTTTTTGCGGGAACTTTTGAGAACCTTCTAATTAGCCTAAACATTTTTAGGTGGTTTATAAGTACTTACACTAACTAATTAAATTCTTCCTCAGACTCCTCAAACTCCTCAAACTCTATTTCAACCTCTTCCCAGTTTTCAGTGTACTCAGCTTGCAGTTCAAAGAGTTCGTCTTCAATAGAGTCTATTTCATCAAGGACTGCGTCTCCAAGTTTACTTATTTCGTCGTCCAAGTCTGAGTTGTCTAAAAGGGTGATTATTTCATCTAGTTCTTCACTTATTTCGTCTAAGTAGTAAGTTAGTTCCTGTGCTTCTTCAGATGCCAACTCTAGTTTATGGGTGTTGTCCTTAGAAGGAGCTGACAAGTAGTCATAAGAAGCATCCGTGTCTAGCAACAAAAAACTAGTTTCTTTAGCAAAGACAACAGTTAAAAGCCCCAATAACACTAGCATATTTATTTACAAAAGTCTGAAAACCCATAATCTACACTCCCTTCGCTTTCTTGCTGAATTAAGTCAATAACTCCGTAAACAACAATTACAACAGCTGCCAGAAACAACATAAAGGCTAGCAAAACAACTAGCACAGAGGACCTTTGGTGCTTCTGCATGATTCTGTGCAAAGAAAAAATCCCCAAAGCCGACCCTAAAAAAGCAGTAACTAACAGCCATATCCCATACCCAAATTTAAGTAGGCCAGCAGTGCCAAACTGAATCACTGCTACTGAAGAAGTAAACAAAATCATAAAAGAACTTGAAGCAGCCGCTACTTCAGGCCTTACTCCTAAAGAAAGCATAACTGGGTTCATAACTAGCCCTCCACCTATTCCAAGCATTCCTGCTCCCAAGCCTGCAAACAGCCCTATGCCTCCCACTATGCTTACTTTTCTCAAGTCCCAGTGCAAGTCACCTGAGTCAAATTCATAGCCTAAGGTTTCTTTCTTTTTGTTTTCGCGAATCAGCAACCACCCAGTTGCCACGTCTATTCCAACCAAAACTAAACTAAAAACTATCAAAAAAAGCCAGTAGTTTGCAGAGCAGTTTTCTATTCCTATAATTGACTCTACTCCTTTGTCGCCTTTCATAAAGGACCCCAGCACAACTATTCCGAAGATTCCTAGTATAACTGCTAGCCACCTCCACTCTACTAGCCTGCTTTCTTTTTGGTATATTTTTTGTAAGCTTTCTTTTGTTGGGTTTCTTTCTGGTTGACTTGCAAGGTAGTCTCTGGAGTGTTCTGATGTTTCAGAAAAGGGTTCGTCACATATGCCTTCCCAGGCTTCGGCTTTGCACTGACTTTCACTCTTAAACAACTTAAGTCCTTTCTTAAGTGTTTTGTAGCCAGTGTAAATCAACAAAGCACTAAGCAACACCAGAATGAGCCAGCTTGGAAAAGCTCTGTTGAGGATAACTCCAAAGGAAGTTCCTAACAACACAGGACTTTGCACGTGCATAATGATTTCATAGTAGATAAGTGGCTTGTTTTTCTGCGGGTGCCGCATTTTAAGCTTTAGAATAATAGCAATTAAGCTTCCTCCGAAAATAATAGTCTGGGCCAAAGGAATAGCAAAGTGGGTGTTAAACCCCAGAAGCAGTATCAAAATAGGAACCATTAAAGGACCTCCTCCTATTCCAGCTGAGTTTGCTAAGGCACTTAAAACAAGAATAAGCACACTTCCTATGATTTCAATAGTTTTCAAAGGAAAAAGGTCTTTATGCTTGCACTCACCCTCTTCACAGTAACTTAAGCTATTGCAGTCTTGGTCCTCCGAGCAGTTCTCAGTTACCTGGGACCCCAACACCACAACTCCAACTAGAAAAAGCACTAGTTTCTTCATATTACTTAGCATTAAATGTCAGGAATAAGAGTAATTTGCCGACTGAGGCCTGAAAACAAAATAGAACAAGAAAGCGGAGCAGGGAAATGTATTGAGTACTCTGACTACTCCATAAAGATTTCAGTCCAAGAAAGAGCTGACGAAACCACTTCCCACGAGTTCACCTTTGATAGAATATGCGGACCCGAAATAAGTCAAGGCGACGTGTTTGAAATAGCAGCAAGGCCTGTAGTGGACGGAGTTCTGGAAGGCTACAACGGAACTATCTTTGCTTACGGACAAACTGGAAGTGGCAAAACGTTTACGATGGAAGGACCTAACATCCACGACAACCAGTTCAAAGGAATAATCCCTAGAATGATGGACGCTTTGTTCAACGGCCTCATCAATGCCTCAGAACAAGTTGAGTTTACACTTAAGTGCAGTTTCTTAGAAATATACCTAGAAAAAATCCAAGACTTACTTGAACCTTCCAAAAACAACCTCCAAGTCAAAGAAGAAAAAACCAGAGGCATTTACGTAGCCGAAGCCACTGAAATTTATGTCAGCTCCCCCGAAGAAATGATGCAGGTCATGACCACTGGAGCTTCTAACAGGTCAGTGGCTGCCACCAGAATGAACCAACGCAGTTCGCGTTCCCACTCTATTTTTTGTGTGTCTGTAGAACAAAAAGACACAGTAACTAACTCCAGGAAGTCCGGCAGACTGTACTTCGTAGACTTAGCTGGAAGTGAAAAAATATCTAAAACCCATGTAACTGGAAAGCAGCTAGAAGAAGCCAAAATGATCAACAAAAGTCTGTCGGCTTTAGGAAATGTAATTAACGCACTTACTGACAAGTCTGCAGGTTTCATTCCTTATAGAGACAGCAAACTTACCAGGATGCTTCAAGAGTCTTTGGGAGGCAACTCTCAAACTACTTTAGTAATAGCCTGTTCAATGAACAGTTACAATGACAAAGAAACCCTTTCCACTCTGAGGTTTGGCCAAAGAGCCAAGAAAATCCAAAACAAACCTATAGTCAACCAAGAAAAAAGTGCCAAAGAACTTATGAAGAAACTCGACCAAGCCAACAAAGAAATCCAAAAACAAGCTGAAATCATCAACAACATACAAACCCACATCAACTCTAACTACAGTGAAAACCAAAACTTAGTTAGTGAAGTTTCTGGAATCATTGAAAACTCTTTTGAAGTAAAGAAGTCCCACACCCAAACAGCTTTGGCCAAGCACGACTCCGAACACTCCATGACACTTCTTAAACAACACATTGAAATAGTGAGTCTGCATGAAGAACTCCAGCAAATCAAACTTGAAAAAAAAGAACTTGAAGACGACCTCAGTGCCCGAAACAAAGACATTGCTGAGTACGAAGTCCAAGTTAACGACTTGCAACAACAACTCCAAGAACAAGAACAAGCACAGTCCCAAGAAACTGAAGCACTTAACCTTCAACTTGAAAAAGCTCTTTTTGAAAACCAACAAAAATTCCTTGATGCCAAACGACTGCGCAAAACCTGTGAACGACTAAACTCAGACCTTTTGTTTATGAAAGACGACTACTTAAAAAAGGGCTCCAGTGAGATTCTACTTAAGTCTGTCCAGGAAGCTTTAACTGTGCTTAGTGAGATTGACGGAAGGTTCAACGAAGGGTGCTCAATTGAGACCTCTGAAACTAAAAACCCTTCAGAGACCAGCACTGTGTGTGATGAAAGAGCTACTAACCCTGAAGACAACTTAGCTGAGTCTGCTGACGCACAAGCTTACTTAGATCTTAAAAAACTTGTAACTGAACAAAGGTCTACTATAGCTTCATTGACTCAACAAGCCAACAACTACCAGTCTGAAATAGAAAAGAACCAAACCTACATGCAAGACCTAGAACTCAAAATAGTTAAGTTCAAACAAGACTCTGCAGAAAAACAAATTAAACTAGAAGAAGCCCTTGAAAACTCCGAACTACTTTCAAGACAACTGGAACAAAAAGTCAAGAACATCGAAGAAGAACGCCAAAGCATGGGAATCGAAATCAAGTACCGAGACGAACAAATCCAAGAACTCAAAACTCTACTTAACATCGAAAGAGAACAAATTGAACAAATCATCAAGTGCGACACTCCTAAAAAGAAAGTAGTTGAGGTTGAAGAAAGACTCAAAACAGTCTACAACGAAAGACAAAGACTCTACGAAGAAATAGTTAAACTAAGAAAAGACCTTGACAAACGAGACGAACAGTTACACGACGCACTCCAACGCAACAACCGACTGGAACGCCAGTTAGCTAGCAACCAAAAGGCAAACACACAGCGTTTGCTTTCTCCTCGAGGGAGGAACCAAGAAGCACCTCTTTTCTTCAGCAAAAAAGTCATGAAACCCATCAAAGGAGGTGGAGGCGACTTGGGCAACTTCCAAAAAAGGAACCAAGGCCTGAGTGTGCCCGAAAGTCAGCCTTCTAACCAAATTGAAAAGAGCCAAAAGAAACTAGAAAGACTCACCAACGCCAACAAAGGCGCTTTCCACCACGTTTTCAAGGGTTTCTTTGGGGACCTACTTGGGTAACATAGGTTCTGAATTTAATTTTAAATATGATTCATCTAATTGGTTTAAAGTTAAGTCTTCAACAGCACACTAATAATAATGGAAGACTCAGATCTAATTTCAGTTCTCGAAGATGAAAGTTTAGGAACCAAGCTCAGGAGACTAGGGTCCAACTTATTGAAAGCCCTTTTTGAAGTCTTTTACATTATATATAAAGATTACTATTCCTCTACTCGGTTTGAAACCCAGAACAACTATTTTTACACCCATATATTCGGAATGCTTATCTACTGCTTCCAAGTCCAGTCCTTGGCTTTCCCTGTCACAGTTTCCTCCTGGGACTCTTTCAGCTGGGTTTCCGATATTTTTGGGGCCTGCAGAGTTGACTATTTGGTCATGAGACTGGGCTTGAGCATAGGTTACTTGTCCCTAGCTTTAGGAGTCACGATTTTGCCAATGTTGTTCTGGGTACTACTCTACGTAAAGGTTTACAAGCACTTAGAAGTCAACCCTCCTAACTACAGGTACGTAGTGGGGCTACCAATGCGCATACTTAAAAACATGAGTTTCCTTCCTTTAATTTGCATCTTTTTGGCAGCAGGCAAGTACTCCTCCTCCAGTGCAGAGTCTGCTTTTCAGTACCCCGAAATGGATATTTCCAATATCAGAGTCTTTGCACTGGGGCCTATAAGCAACTTCTGTGCAGGGTTGCTTGTGGTTTTGGTGCTTCTAGAAACCATGTTTCAGTACGAACAGTTTTTCACTAGGGCAAAAAGTGTAATATACGCAAGGGCGCACAGCAAGATCGAAACTTACAAGTTTTTGATACTAACGGCTTGGGCTGTGAGTCATTTTTACTTGCACGAGTCAAACAAGGCAGTTCACTTAGCAGGAATGCTGCTGGGAGGAGCGTTTTTGGCAGTAGGCTACTTGGCATACTTGCCTTTCTACAACAAGTTTGTGAACTTCACCCATTCTTCCTGTTACTTAGTCATCAGTTGGACTTCACTGGGACAGTTGCTAGCGATGATTTTTGACAACGGGGCTTTGCTGTTCCACCTGATGGTGTTTGTAACTCCTTGCTTAGTTTACTTGCACTATGAACTTCTGAACAGAAGAATCAGAATTATTCTAGAAGAGTACTCCAAGCAAATGGAGTACCTAGAAAACATTTACTACTGCGAGTTAGTGATTCGATATGAAATTTGGAAGTTACTTGAACAAGAAGACCCAGAAAAAAAGGCTGAAATAAAAGAAAAAATCACTGAGCTTTTCCAGATAATGGGCAAAAAGTTCAGAACTAACAACTTTTTTGGAATATGGGAGTTCATATACGTGTTTAACGTTTTGAAAGACGAAGGACTAGCTAGACTTAAGCTATCCCAAACAGCGCGGGCAGAGTTTGGCTTGGAAGGAACTTACCACAAGTACAAGTTCTCCAAGGTTCTGGACGACTTTCCGAACCAATACATAGAAGAAGTGGACTTTTTTAAGTTCAGAAGAATGCACGAAGAAACCATGAGAATCGACAAAGAAACCTGCGACCTCCAGTTACAGTTTTGGAACGAGTTGTCTTTGGAGAATCCCCAAACTGACAAAATCGAAAGAATAGGCTTTGAACTGTTCAGCATGATCAAAAAGTCCAAAAAGGCTTCTAAGGACTTTATGAAAGCCTACCCTAGCAACTTTTTGTCACTTAATCTGTATGCTTCTTTCCTAAAAGACGTTTACAACGACACTATGAAAGGAATCGAACTTGAAAGTCGAGCTGAAAATGAAAGAAAACAGCAGTCTATGAAACTAAACAAAGACCAGTTTAACTTGTTCGACCTAGAAATAGGCACCATCACTACTTCAGGCAACTTAAAAGACATAGGAACGATTCTAGATATAAACGCCAACGCAAGCTCTTTACTAGGCATAATTCCAAGCTTTGCTAAAGGAATGAACATCTCCAGCTTCCTTCCTCCGCCTATGAACGACAGTAACTTGCACAACTTAGCTATGAGTGACTTCATACTTAAGTCCAAATCCACAGAAGTCAATATTCCTTTCAACAACTTGATAGTGGACTACAATGGGTTTTTAGTAGATGTTAACTTGCAAATCAAGTGTTTGGCTTTAGACTCACACCCTTTTTTCGTTGCTGCTATTAGAAAGAACACCAAAAACAGAGAAATAGCTATTGTGGACTCTAACGGAGTCATCAGTAAGAACACTAGGAAGTTTCCAGTTCTGCTAGGGTTTTCAGAATCCGAAACAAGACTGGATGGACTTTTAGCCAGCACAGTAATTAACAACTTCGAAAAACTCGTCAGAGACAAGAAAGAAAGCAAAGTGCAGAACTATGTCATTCCTGGTACTGTTAACACCCTGAGTATTATGTTTTGCAAAGGAAGCTTTAAAAGTTACTTTTTCAGAGTTATATACTTAACTGGAGACATAGAAGAAAGAAGAACTTGGAGAGCAATTACTGCTACTATAAATTCCCATTGCGATGACTTGCTAGATCCAGAACCTCTAACTCAAAACGTTGACTCCAGCAGTAGTGCAGGGGGACTCAAAGGCATTCTTAAAGCTGAAAGAGCCAAGTCCAACAGAGGCAATATCAAGTTCAACATAGAACCAATCATATACGAAATTGGAGAAACCGACTTTAAGCCTGGCAAACACGTAGGTGACAATGCCAAGGATGCCCCTTCAGGAAACGGTTCCGAACTTTCAGTTCCAGAAACTCCTGAAGAAGAAGAACTGAGTGTACAAGAAATCTTAGAATCAGGAGCTATTGTGGACTTAAAAGATTTGCAACTGGAAAGTATTGGAGCCTCAGGCAGGATATCAAGCAGCGGAAGTGAAGGCGCTTCTAACCAAGAAGGCGAAGACGAAAAGAAGAAGTCCCCAGCTAGTGTTGCTAGCTCTGCTCAAAGTTCCAACGCCTCATTTACTTCAAGTCCTGACGCTCAGATTCTTTTAACCAGAGTCAAAGCTTCTATGATTAGGTTCAAGTCTTCTTTTTTCTTCACAACTTTAATAGTGATTTCAGCTAACTTCGCTATGATGATTTACTTAACTGTGATTTCAAGTCACTACACCGAAAACGTAGTTGTAAAAGAACTCTCTGACAGAAGAATTGTAACCAGTTACTTGGGACTTGACGCCCGCAACATTCATTTAGCTGCTTTAGGAGTCCTGGAAGACTCTGGGTTTTACAAACAAAGACTCAAAGAAAACCTTCAGAAGTATAGAGAAACACTAAACTTGATTCAGACTAAACTAGAAGACTGGACTGAAGGAGAGCATAGAGATACTTACGTTGAGTCTGAAGTGGTTACATGGGAACTGCAAGAACAACAACTAGTTTCCACAAAAGAGAACCTAGTAGACGTAATGAAGAAGTTCTTGCTAGCAGGCCAGTTTTTGTACGAAACTCCTCTGCAAGAAATCACCTACCAAAACAAAGACTTCTTTTACCTATACAGAAATGCTCCCTCCGAAAGTGTAGAGGCCATGAACGACTCCTTGAATACTTTCATAACTTCTGAAGAGCAAAACTTGGCCAAAATCCTGCAAATCATACTGGTGCTGGCAGGTTGTGCAATAGCTCTTATGGTTATGTGCTTTGTGGTGATCATACTGCCTACAATCATGTCTGTGGAAAAGTCAAACCAAACAGTATGGAAAATCTTCTACAGACTGCCTCTTGACTTAGTCCAGGAAATGAGGAGTAAGTGTGAAGACAGACTTGAAACTCTCCATGGAGTTGAAGTTATTGAGGAGTTCAGTGAAAAAGAAATGTTTAAGTCAATAGAGTCTAGAAGCAAAATCAGTTGTTCTAAAAAGTGGCCTTACATCATCATTCGGCTTTCCTTTTACTACATTTTGTCAGCAATATTTTTTGGGTTGTTTTTCAACATTGGCTACAAAGAGTTTGGCAGCATTCTTTTGTACAAGCCCCAAGTAGTTAATTGGGCAGGACAAAGAATTCTCAGCACTAACTTAGCTTACTTTTGGGTCCAGGAGTCTAAGTACCTAAACGCCAGTTACGGTTACTACTCAACTGTGCCTTACTACCAACTTGAAACTACTCCAGGTTTAGCCCTAACTAAGCACCTAGAAGAACTTAAGTACAGTGAACAATTACTACTTTTTGGAGACGTTTCTAGGATTGGCCAAAACTCCCAGTACGAAGACTATTTACTAGAAAACGGTTGTTTAAGTAACGAGTGCAAGTTTTTGTCCAAAGGCGTGCATTCAGCAGTGAGCTTGTTCATAAACGAGTGCGAACACTTTCAGTCACTCATTAGCCAAGGCAAAGAAGCAGACATCTCTAATTTAAGACTGCTGAAAGAAGAACTCATGGATTTGTTAGTGGAACTTAAAAACAACCTTAACCAGGACATTGAAGACTTGCTCTCAAAAGACACCCAGTACGTGATGATAGCCACTATAGTTTATGCAGCTTTGGTTATAGTCATGTACTTTATACTATACGTGCCGATCTTAAACAACGTGCAAAGGCAAATCACTAACGTTTGGAGCATTGGAAGACTTATACCAATTGAGCACAGGAAAAAGATACTTGAAGCCCTCAAAGGCAAAAAAGAAACAACTAAAAAGTAAACTTAACTAGTTGCAATAATATTAAAAAGGTACTCTAACGAGTTAAAAAGAGTAATGGAAGAAGTCAATCATTACCCTTTGCATATCAGGCACCTTTTGTCGGACTTGAAAAGCAGCCCGGACATTTTGGGTGTACTAAACTCCTACATTCCATGCTTGTCTGGAGACTCTACTTTGTACTTTATATTCCTTTCTTTGGGCTACTCGCCTGAAACTGGGAACTTTTCGCGTGTGCCTTCTGTCCAAGAAGCTGTAACTTCAATTGAAAACGAGTACAAAGACCCGCTCAGTGCTGACTTTAGCAATTTGCCTAACTTAAGCAACCCACCTTCCTACTCCAACAGCGTGAAGCAAGAGTTTTTGAGAACATTCTATCAGAATGGAATACAAGAACTCTCTGAAGCACTAAGTATAGGCTTGGAAGAGCCTCAAAGACCAAGGGAGTTCCAAGTTCCTGAACCTCCACTTTCAGCAACTCCTCAAAGAATCCCAGAAGCCTCGCGAAACAACCGTGGACTCAGAACCCTGAGCTTAAAAGTAAAAGAAATCATTTGTTCCCAAGGGTTTTCATCCTACAAAGAAGTAGCTGAACAGCTAGTGAAGACCATGGAACTCGGCGAAGACGAAGAAAGAACCAAAGAAGAAAAAAACGTCCTCAGAAGAGTTTACGACGCGTTGAACGTACTTATAGCCAGTGGAGTAGTAGTCAAGCAAAACAAAAGGTACTACTGGAAAGGAACTTCTTACTCCGACAAAAAACAAGTTAAAGAATCTATACAAGAAAAAAAGAAAACCATCAACGACAAAAGAGAACAACTCAAACTTTTAGCAGACCAGTATTTTAGTGTGAGAGAAATGTTCAAACGCAACAAAAGACACCCTACGGACGAAGTCATAGGGATGCCTTTCATTGTGGTGGCCACAGAAGAAAACTCAGAAAACAAAGTAAACATTGAGTTCAACAAAGCTCATACCGACGTGGTGCTTAAGTTTTCAAAGGAAATCAAACTTTTCGGAGACATGGACGTACTTGTTAAAATGGGACTGGCAAGGAGTGCCCTCAAAGGCACTGAAGTCCCTTTAGAACTGCTTGAACTCCTCAGGTACAACCAACCCCAAAAAAGGATCCAAAAACTGTTTTAATTAACACACCTGCAGTTTAAGTATATCACATAACTTAGTTACTGAGAGTAGCGGGGCTTCAAAGAAGCTTTTAGGCTGTTAATTTTCCCCAAAGTGATGTTGATTTTGTCAGCAGTTTTGAAAAGCTTCTCAGGAGTTAAGAAGTACTCAGACATGTCGTTAATGATGGTTACTATGCCGTCAATGTCTTCTCCTTGGAACTTTGTGTCTAAGTTCATCAAAATAGCTAACCCAATTTTAAAGATGTAGGCATCTCCTTCGAACATGTACACATCCCACACACGTCTCTCCTATAGAATTCTTACCTTACTACATCTAAACTGAAGCAGCGTGAAAACAAAGTGTACACCCATTCAAGGAGGTACACGTCTGGAGTTATTCCTAGTTCGTAAAACCTGTTCAGTATTTTAGGTACTTTTTTCCTCATAAAGTACTCAAACACTCTGTAGTAAGCCTTAATTGCAGTTAAGTCAAACGAGTAAAAGGTCCTTAGCATTTCAGACTTACAGATCATGTTAGCAAAGGTTTCAAAGGCTTTATAAGTTCCTAAGTGCAGAATTAGAATTGCTCCTAAGTAAGCCATGCCCTGCACGTACCCAATGTCAGGTCTGTATGAAGCAAACACTTCAAGTAAGTCATTCAGTGCTTGGTGCAGGGGTTGTTCTTTTTGAAACACTTGCAGACTCCCAAGTGTTCTTTTCAAGTCCATTGGAATCAGTGAGCTTCCGTTTTGTTCCCTGGCGTCAGGATTGGACTCCTTAGCCCTTGCCAGAAGTACGTTGAACAACTGAGGAGTCACATGCAATGGATTCCCCACTACTTTGTTCCAGACTTCGCCTCGCAAGTTAGAAGGTATTCCTTTCCTACTGAGGGCTTTGAGTTTTTTGGAGTTGCCCAAACGGTCCCAGTTGTCAAGCACTTCGGTCCACACACTGTTATGATCTTCAGTAATTGTGATGGGTAAGTACTGGTCTGGGGACCTAAACTCGTCCTCTTCCATTTCTTGTTCAGGAACCATGGAAGGTTTTAGCCCCGAGGCTTCTTCTAGCTGCATTCTAAGTGTGTTTTTTTCTTCTATTAACTGGGATATTGAATCTAAAAGCGATGAGTTTTCACTTTCCAGGTAATTCAGTTTGGACTCTAAAGCAGTAACCTTGTCAGAAGTTTCTTTAAGATACTTAACCTTTTGCATAAGGCGGTCTTCACTCTCAGCCAGTTTCATTTTGGTTTCAATCAACTCCGATACGATGTCTGCCATATTCTTAAAATTTCGCGGTACTCTTAATTACTTATTGAGATGCACCTTGAAGCCTCCTTCCAAGTTGCTTTTTTTGTAGCCTTCTGAATTTAAGAAGTTTTCCACTGCAGGCTTAAGTTTTGCAATGCCACGGTGAGAGTGCAGACCTTTTCCAGTCACTACTTCAATCTTCAAAACTCCTGATTGTTTAGCAGTTTCCAAGACTCTAGATAGTATCTCCAGAGCTTCTTTAGTTCTTAGTCCGTGCAAGTCTACTTTTTCTAGGTTTCCAAAGTCCCTGTTGTTCCTTGCAAATACTTCTGGATAAACTTCTTCGTAGATCCTTTCTGACTTTGCAAGGTAATTTTTAGCTTCCGAACTAAGGCGTTTGGCTTCTTCAAAGTTCCTAGCTGCAGCTGCACTACTAGCAGCCTGGCACATACCATCATGGATTTGTCGGCTGTGCTGCATTTCGTTCCACCTAGTTTCGAACTCTTCGTCTTGCATCTTGGGTCTTAAGTCAAAATCAAAGGGTTTTCTTGGCTGGTGAATAGGTTGTTCAGGTTTTGGGTGGGGTATTCTTAATGGGCCTTCGCTCTGAGGAAGTTCCCTATAGTTTTCGGGAAACATCTCAAGCAACTGAGCTAGGGTTTCTTCGTAGCTGTCTCCGAAGCTAAAAAAAATTTCTTTAATGATAACATCGTCCACTGCTGGAAAGGAGCGCTTTAGTTTTAGTATCTTTTCAACAGAGTCAGTGTTGTTTCCTTCTAAAAAGTAGTTTTCGGAATGCCTGTTCCAGTACCCACCTGCACTTTGTTTAGGTTGAGGCACTCCGCCTAAACTAGGGAAGTCTTCTTTGGGTCTTTTTTTGCTTTTCGGTGTTTTAACTGACAAGTTGGGTTTAGGAGTTCTCAGAATTTCTTCGTCAAGGTCCTTAATAGTGTTGATTAGGTCTTGGTTGTTTTTGTTGTAGAGTTCGCGTATTTTGCTTCCACTGATGGTTGGGTAGCTTTCTTTGAGCATTGCTACATAGTCAGTAAATATTCTCCTTTCAATAGCAGAGTTGTTTACGTACCCAATGGTTTCGTTTCCGAATTCCTGTTTGGAGTCTTCATCTTCTTCGTGATTGGTTTCAAGTAAAAAAGCTGTGGCTTGACTTATGTCTTGGTTGCAGCCATTGTAGACCTCGTTTACGTAGTTTTTGTCTATTGTATTGAACATTTCTTCTAGGAACTTCACTTCTGGTGCTTCTGTTTCTTCTTCATGGTTCATTTCAGTTAATTTGTCTAGTGTTTCCTGGAAGTTTTCTCCGCATTGCTTGTAAACACTTTGTAAGTCTTCTTTGGGAAATTTTGGAAAAAGCTGGGTAAGTTTCTTTAGGTCCTTCTTTCTGTCACGCTGTGTTTTGGCAATAGCTATTGGGTTCAGCTTAGAGGTGTTTCTAGACCAGTTTCCGTATTTCATAATTTTTAACCAAACTCATTATAGATTAATTAGGTATTGTGTTGGAGACTTCTTCTAAGTAGCTCATTGTTTGCTGGAGTTTGTCCATGTTTATTACTTCAGTGAAGTTGCTGATTTGTTCTTTGAAGTACTCGCAGTCTTCTTTTGTTTGCAGTGTTGAGCAAACTTCCCCTCCCCAGCACACTAACAAACAAACCCATTTCTCCACAAAGTCCTCTCCGGCTATGATCGCTTGGTCACAAGTAAGTTGCTTTAGCAAGGCTAAAAGGTTAGAAGAAATACTTTGGAGCTTTAACTGTTGCTGCTCGTACCTAGCTTGAGGGTTGTTTCCTAGACGCCTAGAAGCCAGAATGTCCGCTCCTCTTTCTTCCATAGAGTGAAGTTGCAGTTCTTGTATGTAGTCACAGTTCTTTTCTTTGTAGTAGTCTTTGTAGGCTTCCAAAGAGTTTAAAAACACAGCCCAAAACCCAGGAATCTTCCTGAACTTGGTTATCAGCTTGCGTGCTGGAGAAACCATGCAGTTCATAAGCAAGTGCTTTAAGAGTTCTAAGCCTTCTTGTGACTCATC
This sequence comes from Fabrea salina, assembly GCA_022984795.1. Lineage (NCBI taxonomy): Eukaryota > Ciliophora > Heterotrichea > Heterotrichida > Fabreidae > Fabrea > Fabrea salina. The sequence continues at coordinate 122,812 of JALIHJ010000038.1, read as the reverse complement.
TGGAATCTCTTCTATTTTATCGAGAATGGCTTCTATTTCTTTGGTCTCTTTGCTGGGTTCCATAGCTTGCACTACTAGTTCGGAACTTAACTCAGGCAGTTCTTCAACGAAATTACTTCTGATAACTTTGCAAATAACTCCTTGAAAGGAGACTCTGCAGTAGTCCTTGACGACTTTGAAGCAAGCTTCGCGTTCTTTTGGTGCTGAGCAAGAATCTAGCAAGCGTCCTAGAAGTTTTGTGTATACTTCTTCATCAGAAATAAACCTGCAGTAGTACAGAACTACTTTAAGTTTTACATTTCCTATGAGGTACTTCAAGTATCTGTAAACAAGAACCTGGGCTCTTTGTTGTTTTTCTCGCGAAATCTCTATTTCAGGAGTTTTCAGAAGTATGATGGCTAAGTGAGCACTGAACCTCTGCACACTGTGACACTGAACAATATCTTCTTCAGGAACCATAGAACTTAAGTCCCAGAGGTAGTCAAATATTGCGTTCCAGTTTCCATCAATTATGCCTCCAATACTTAGGAACTGGAACTTAGTAAACCCAAACCTAAACTCGTCAGGAAAATGTTGCTGAAGTCTTCTTAAAATAGACTCAAACGCAGAGTCCCACTCAGGAGGCATGTGCTTGGGCACTGAAAAGTTCGCGTAGAACTCTTCTTCAGTTGCCTGAGCACTTGAGTACTTTTCGTTGTAGTTCCTTAACTTGTTCCTTAACTGAAACACAAACAAAGTCCTTATCATGGCCCAAAAAAGGTCGTAAATGGTTTCTCTGCACACTCCAACAATAGCATTGAAGTTTCCACACAGACTTCCGTAAATAGCCTTTTCGTAGCAAGAAGCCTCGTTCAGTTCAGGTCTTTTTTGTTCAGAAAGCATCCAACAAGTATTCATATACAAGTCAACGTCAGTGTTGCCCATTTCAAAGTCTTCTGAAATACTGTTGTCCAAAGACTCACAGTTTTCTTGCTTTTCAAGAGTCTGCATCACAGAAGGCAAGTGGAGCTTTTCTTGGTAACTGCCCAAACTGAAGTTAAAGTACGGAAGAGCTCCTCCAATAGTTAAAGCCCGCCAAGCTTGGTTTGAACTTATAAGTAATTCTTGGGCTTTTGCCAGGTTGCCACATCTTATAAGCGAAAAGACTTCACTCAGTAGTTGTTTTTCCTGTTTTGTATCTTCAGTGTTTAGTTTTGTTCCGTTGAACACTCCATCTGGGTCAAAGCGGGGTTGTTCGTCAGGCCTGGAAATGTAGTCAGCCAAGGAGTTTTTCCAGCCTCCTCTGAATTGCTTAGAAGTGGAGAGCCAACTAATCTGTTCTACCCAGTTCATCACACACAGAGTACACAAAAATTCCCGGTCTTGTTTGAATTCGCCCAACAAGTAATGCAAAGAAGACTCAGAGTGGCTTTCATTTGGTTGGAAAGTTTCTACTATGTAGAATTGGTAGATAAGCATCCAAGTGTTGTACTCAATATTTAGGATTTGGCGTTCTAAGTATTTGTCTGAAAGCATGACTGAGTCAAGTTTGGACTCTAAAATTTTGATAAACTCTGCCAAACGGAACTCAGTGTCCTGGGCCTTCTGTAAAATAGAGTAGAAACTATCTACGATGTCTTGAGTAGTCATTTTTCTAAGTGGCTTATATAAACTGTTAATAGATATGAAAAGCGAAGAGATTCAAAGAGCTTGCAGACTAGGAGACGTTGACTTACTTAAAAAAAGCATAGAAAGTTACCCAGAGGGCCTGAACGAACTTGACACCAAGCTAGGCTGGGCTCCTCTGTACAGAACAGTGATTTGCGGGCATGCTGAAGCTTCTTCTTTACTGTTAAAGAACTCAGCAGACCCCAACATCCAAAACCGCCTTGGAGAAACTCCTCTTCACCAAGCAGCAGACAACAACCAACTTAAAATAGCAGCTATGCTTCTTAAGCACAAAGCCAATCCTAACTTGCAACAGAACGACGGAGACACTCCCTTGCACCATGCTGCACTTAAAGGCCACATTAAAGTAGTGCGTCTACTTCTAAAGCACTCAGCTGACCCCAACGTTCAAAATTCCATATACGGAAAAACTCCTTTGCACTTAGCAGCTGAGGCAGGGCAACTGCAGGTAGTGCAAGCTTTGGTTTGTGGAAAAGCTAACTGCAGTGTAAAAGACAAATCTGGAAAAACTCCTTTGGAGCTTGCCAAGTCACAAGAAATTGCTAATGTTTTAAGTGACCCGCCAGTTTTCGAAAACCCAGTTGCTGAAGTGGTGGTAACTGAAGAAATTAAAGAACAGTCTCCTAAGTTTGCTCAAGAACTCCAAGAGTCAAGTGCTTCTTCCTGGGCAGAGTCAGTCCTTGAGCCTGAGTGCGAAAAAGTAAGTTTAACTAGAGGAAGTTTAATACCTAGCCAGTGCAGGTCTTTTTCTTTCGGAGGGGACTTAAGTAGGAATTCACTTTACCAGTGGTTAAGTTCAGTAAGACTGGAGTTTTTATTTGAGCCTTTGCACGACAACGGGTACGACGAGCTAAGAATCATCCTTGACCAGATGAAATCGAACTTCCCTATTTCCTTAGAAAACTTAAAAGAAATAGGCATTTCTAAACCTGGACATAGAAAAAGACTGCTAGCTCTGCTTGAAGAAGAAACAACCAAGAAAGAAAGGAAGTCTATGAAAAAACCTAACTACTCAAGCAGCTTTGTGTGCTGCACTGCACCTACAGCCACCCCTGGGGAGTTCTTTTTACCTAACTTAGAAGAGTGGTTGGAGAACCTACACTTGAGTCACTTAGAAAGACTGTTTGTGTCTTCAGGCTATGACGACTTAGACCACCTTTTGTTCTTAATGAAAAGCAGTTACCCAGTTGACGACCAGGTCCTCAAAGAAGAAGTTGGAGTTGAAAAAATTGGCTACAGACACCGCATTCTTGCTAAGCTTAAAGAAGACTCTTCTTTCAGGTTTAACCACAAAAGGAACCTTTCGCAAAGCGACATCATTGATAAAGAAGTTAACCAGACAGCTTGCGAGTTATGTCAAATAATGTAATGATTAGCCTTATTGGTTGTAAACTAGTTTCTGGCAGTTAGGACAGTGCCTTCCCAGTATAGGCACAATGCAGCCACACTTATTGATTAGTTTGTTCATAGGCAAGTTGGTCGTTGGATAGAAAACTTTTGGAGTTTGGTTGATTGAAAGAAAGCAGTAGTGAGAGTATCGACTGTAAATGCATAGATAAATATCAAAAGCAGACTCGTAGTGGGTAACACTTAAGCCTCCTTCGTGAAAGGGGTGTAGAAACAAAATGTTTGTACACAAAAGTCTTGATAACTCCTCCAAAGCACTATCGGTGTTGTTTAAAATCTTAGCTAAAGCTTCTAAGGTCTGGCTTTCTTGAAAGTCACCCTCCAAAGAGCTCCTAATGTTTTCAAATGCAAAGTACTTGATTCGGTCTTTTTTAGGGTGCTTGTTTACAACATTTACCCAGTGCTCGTACACACCAGCAACTAGTTGTGACTCGTGAACTAACCTTCCAGATTCAATACTGGCATTTAAAAGTCTTTCTATTTCAACTTGGGGCAGAGAGTCCATACTTATCTATAATTAAAGCAAATTAATTTATTCAAAATTCAATACTTAAACTGCAATCCCTACTACTACAGTAGTATCGTCCAGTTTGCCCCCTATGTATCTCCTGCCAGCTTTTCCTGCATTTTTTGCAAAAGGAGACTTGTAAGTAGCATCCCAACCCATCTGTATAGCTCTTTCTACTAGCTTGTAACTTAGCTTTGTAACGAAGTCTTGAGAGTCTTTGTGAGCCAGAAGTTCCTGTTCAGCTATTCTCAAGATTTCAATGTCGTATAAGTTGTCAAAAATTCCGTCTGTGCCTGCAATCACGATGTCTCCTGCCTTGAGAGGAATCATTTCTGTTTCTGCGTCCAAAGGAGAGTCATGCATAGTTTTGTTGGCTCTTTTCAAAAGAGAAACCAGTGAACCCATTCCTTGTTCAATGAGTTTTTTGTACTTAGAAGCTTTGGGAAGCCGAGCTAGCTGGTAAGGACAGTTAAAAGAGTGCTGTTGTTCTTGTGAGCGGTAAACAGCTGTGAGGGAAGTTTGGTTTTCCCTTTGTCTCAAAACTATAAAGCTTGAGTCTCCTAAACACAAAGTATGCAAAAAGGAGTCTCTACATATTCCCAGCAAAACAGTGCTGCTTCCGTACGAAGCGGTTCTTGCGTAAGCTTCAAACAAGATTTGTTCCAATAAGTCACACATTTCAAGTTGGGAAGTGTCTTTGTCAATACTGTTTTCCAAAACTTCTTGACAGTGCTTGATTATTTCTTTTGAAAAGCGAGTTGCGTCTAGTCCGTAAGTGCTCCACTCCCCTACTCCATCAGCTACTCCAAACGCTGACTGTTTTTCATTAATAAAGTAATCGTCAGCAGATCCGTTAGGAGTAAGGGGAGCAGACTTTCTTTTAGGACGAGCTGCTTTGTAAGCTCCTAGAACCAGTGAGAGTGTAGTGCGTGCAATCCCGTTTTCAACAACTCTAAAACCTCTAGGAGACTCCAGTGACCCACTGAGGCTTCTTGCCAGTATTACAGGGGACCCGTCACTCACTACGTTTTGGCAAAGCTCAGTGTTGACAACAGCAGCTTGGAAGTCCCTTACACTCAGAGCGCGCACAAGTCTTCTGCCTGACTTCTTAACTGCAACTAGATTGTTGAAGTTGTTTTCTAGGTCTTTAGCTAGAGGAAGGTCTCCATTGCACACCCAAGCCCCATCAACTATGAATTTGATAGAGTAATTCCCGGGAGGAACTCCCGTTGTATGAAGGAATCCCGTGTAAAATAACTTCAAGGCTTTGCAGTAACTAAGAGGTATGTGCAAGGTCCAAATTGGTTCTGTGAAAGTGCCAGCTACAGAGACACTTTTCGCTGGGTGACGCCAAGTAATTAGTTTGCTTGAAGGAACTGCTTTGTAAGCAGCCAGATCTTTCCTGACGAGCCACCCTTTTACGTGTCTTTGGATTTCAATGCTAGCCTCTTGCCTGATTTTGCGGAGTTTTTCTGCAGTTTTTGGAGCTTGGATTCACTACTCTTCTTGTGAATATCGTAGTTGCACTCTATAAACTGAGCTGCTTCTTTTCTGACCCCAAGCAGTTCATTAACTAATTTGATTTCATTATAACTTGCTGTGCTTTCCATACTTCTTTATTAATCAATGAATTAAAGGTCGGAATAAAACTTATTATAAATTCTACTGGGAGTTAGTTGGGAGTTTTAATAAAATGAAAGTATTAGCTAGTTTGTTTGACAGACACAGCAAGTGCAACCGGTGTTCAAAAGTCTTTAAACTCACTTCTAAAAGGCGCAAGTGTGCTTTGTGTAGTAATGCCTAAACAGGACACTTATTCTGCAGTGACTGCAGCATCAAGGAAAAGCACTTGGGGTTTTTTGTGCCCAAACGGTTCTGCAAAGACTGTTACTCAGATTACTTACTAGGACATAAAAGCCAGAACCCCAAAACCAAAAAAAACAAGTCCGACCCCTTAGAAAACATCAAAGCAGAAGGCATCCAAAACATCGAAAGCATTGCTTCAGCTGCAGGAATTCCTGAAAAAGAAATAAGAGACAACAAAGACTCCATTGTAGGAGTTTTCAGCTTCATGCTCGACGGAGTTAAGTCTTTGCCTTCTGACTCTGGGTTTCAAGAAGCTATGATGCAAAGAGTCCAGTTGATTCAGGAGAGCCCTGAAGACAAGTACAGATTAGTTCGCAAAATCGGCGAAGGAGCCTCTGGGTCAGTTTACTTAGCTGAGCACAAACTGACTCTTGGAGCCTTTGCACTCAAAAAGATCCACCCTAAAAATGAAAGGAAAAGGAACCAAATCATCAACGAAATAGCTTTGACTATGCTTAGCGACAATCCCAACATCATAACTTACTACGAGAGTTACGAGTACTCTGGTTGCTTGTGGTTAATTGTGGAACTCATGAAAGGCAGCCTAACAGACTTGATAGTGGACAAGCCAGGGCAGATTCCTGAGCACTTAATGGCTTACTTGTTTCGGGAAATTCTAAAAGGTCTGCTTTGCTTGCACAGACACCACAGAATACACAGAGACGTTAAAAGTGACAATGTTTTAATCAACCTTCAGGGAGAAGTTAAGCTAGGCGACTTTGGTTACGCAGCTCAGCTAACGACCGAAAAGGACAAGCGCAGAACAATAGTGGGCACACCCAGTTGGATGGCACCTGAGCTTATTTTAGGTCAAGACTACGACGAAGAAGTAGACCTTTGGAGTCTGGGAATAGTGGGACTCGAACTAGCAGAGGGCGGAACCGCCCTACATACGGGAAAACCCCATGAAAGCTCTTTACCTGATATCCAACAGGCCTCCTCCAGAACTCAAAAACAAAGCTCGGTGGTCTCCTGAGTTTTGTAACTTCATTCAAAGTTGCTTGGTGAAGGAACCTGAGAGAAGGCCAAGTGCCCTCCAGTTACTGGGGGACCCTTTTATTTTAAGTACGCCTCCTCGGGCTAAGTCTTTGTTTGCCAAGTTTGTACAGAACTGGCTTGAATCAAAGTCACGCTAGTGTAAATATAATTCTTAAATGAAAAGGTACGACACTCCTAAAGAAGCCAGGAGGCTCACCAACAGACACCTAGTTAAGTGCTACAAGATTGATGACTCCTACAAAAGGTCCGTCGAAGAGTTCAAAACCAAAATTAAGTACTACAAAAAGATTGCCAAACAACAACAGCAACTCTTGGAGTGGGCCAGCAGTGCCATCCAACCTCAAGAAGTCAAAGTTCCAGAAACCCAACAAAACTGCACCTTGGAACTCATAAGTCCAAACAGGTGGAATGCCCAGTGCACTCCTGAGTTTGAGTTACCCAAGAGTTCTAAAGCAACTCCTAAACCTGTGAGCTCAGAGTTGTACGAAAACTCACTGTACATAAAGCACCATTTAAAATATGAAACTTCTTAGAAATAATGGAATTAAGCTCAGTGGACAACAGTGTACTTTACGATATCAAAATAATGTCCCAAGAGTATTCTGAATTCAGAACAAACTTACCTAAATGGCGGTTTTCTAAAGAAAAGTTACCTAAGTCCCCACTTAAGAAGGTGGACTTTCTGAAAAAGGGCTCAGAAGTCTTTGTTTTTATATACAAACAGGCTTTGAAAACTAGCCAGTGCTTCTCGTTGAGTGTTCTTAGAAAAAGAGCAGCTGTGAAAAGAAACCCAAAAGTATTTAAAGCTATTTGGGAGTTTTGGAAGTTAGTCAACCCTTACTTGTTTCCTGCAGTTTCTGAGCAAGTCTACACTTGCGTGCTTCAGTGCGTTTACTCCGAAGTGTTTTTAAAATGCAGTCAACAAAACCTTAAAGCTTCTGTTAACTCAGACACTTTGCTTGACTTCAAAAACCAGTATCTGAGGTTCATAGAGTTCTACGATGCTATTTTCGAGTGTTTGGACAAACTGACCAAAAGCACACTTGCAAACGAGTACTCAAAAGCAATGAAACGCATTTACAAAAAAGTATTGGAATGTAACTTGCCTACTAAAGCTAAAATCTACAGCAGAAAACACTTGACCACTAAAGTTAAACCCAAGTACTTTCCTTGGATGGTCCATTTAATGAAGAGTGAACAAAAGGGCCCTGACAAGTACTTGCTGAGCAGAAGACCTTCAATCATGTCCAAAGAACTTAAGTCTCCCCTTGTTTCTCAGAGACTGTTTCAGAAGTCCATTCACAAACGCCAATCCTCAGCTGAAGACCTAGTGCTTTTCAGAATCAGAAGACTTACTGAAATCACTTCTCGAGACCCTTCAAGGAACTCTGTAAGACATGCTCGGTCCAGAACTGCAGGAAGCACTTCTAACTCGAGGAGGTCCAGTCCTAAGTCCAAGGACAGTTACCTAGACAAAAGCAGTCCTCTTTCAACCCAACTTTTGTCTACCAGAAGAAAGAGTTCAGGAATAGAGAATGTAATAGCCCAGAGGAACTCTAGGGTTGGTGTGTTCTGCATTCCTAGCTAAGTAACACTTATTATTACACTTCATGGTCGTAGTCCCTTTCCCACCTTAGGTAAGGGTGCTTTCTTCCACTCAGCATGTATTCTCCACAGATCTTTAGTTCAAAGTTTTCCAAGCTAAACAAGTAGAGTTTCCTCATTCCGTCACAGAAGTAAAAGTGGTTTCTGTATCTAGTGGGGAACCAAGTTAAGGCGTGCCTGATTTTGGGGTACTTTTCTTGGTGACTTATTTCTTCCCAGTTGCCTGACTCAAGTTTGTGTAGTTTTTGGTCAACAATCATGTAGACCAGATTGTACTCAGCTTTCATTAGAACCTTCATGCAGTTCTCTGGAAGGCCACTGTAACTCACGACATAGTTGTCTTGAGTAGGACTGTAAAGGTAAACATTAGAAGACCCCTGCCCACCAACTAAAATGCCTGCTTGGCAAGTAGCGCAAGTTACCTTAGATATAGGCTCAGGTAAAGAAGCTATTTGGCTCCAGGTTTGTCCTTTTAAGCAATACTTCATTGCTTCTCTACGTGTTTTTTGTTCAGTGTCTAATCCACCGAATAGGTAAACATACCCATTGTAAAGAGAACAGGCGTGCGAGAACCTTTTGAACTCATAGTGCTGATTTGAAGGTGGAGGCAACTTTAGGATTTTGGTGTTCTGGCTATTAACTAGCACAGTTTTTTCTGAGGCTTCAGTTTCCAAATTGCGACCTCCATGGAAAAAGTACTCGAACTTAGAAACTCGACAAATAGCATTACTGAACACCCTAAAAGAAACTCGAGTTTCTCTAGATTTTACCTTTTCTGGCTCTTCGATTTCCATTACTTCAATTTGTTTGTAGGGAAGTCTAAAGAAAAGTATCTTGCCATCAAGCAAGTGCTCTTCCCGTGTTCTTAAGTTTTGGTTAAATGCTCCACAAACCTCCCTGAGCTTCCACTGCTCACTAGTAGTTAAGTAAGAGAAAATACTTCTGATAGTGTCTATGCTTTCCATATTAATTATTACAAACAGCAAAGTCCTGGACCAAGCAAGGGATTTCCCTGTACTTAACTAATAGTCCTGACTGCTTCAAACTGACTTTTACGAAAAAGCTGCAGACTAAGTCCTTAAGCTGCGTTGTATATACTTTGGAGTTCAGCATTTGTCCCAACTCAAAGGTTAAGTAGAGTTCCTCCTGAGTAGGTTTGAGTTCCCTTTTCTCAAGAACTAACTCATCCCTGAATCCTCGGAACTCAATAACCCTAGTGAGTCTTCCTATAACTTTCTTTATTTTACAGTTGCTGTTGTTTTCTAGCCAAACCTTTAGTAGAATTCTTTCTTGAGCCAAGTAACCCTGCTTATCAATGCTCGAAGATATTCTAATTGTTCCAGACCCACTGTATTTAAAACTGCTTGCATCTACTATTTGGGAGTTCTCTAAAGCTAGTTTGGGAGGAGTGTTTGGTCCCTCAAGCCAAATTTCTTTTTTTTCTTCGTAAAAGAATCCATTTGCTAGAGTGGCGCGAACTACTACTTCGTACTTAACTTCAACAAGCATTCTTGAGTTTGCTTCTGAAAACGAAGGGTGCATTTCTGCTTCAGTCTCTAAGTTAAAGGGGTACTTAGTTTTTTCTAGGTGCTCTTCTGACACTTTCAGGGGTTTTTCCTTATAAAAAATTTCTTTCGTGCTGGATTTTCTTTGTTGAGTAGCCCGTGCTTCTTCCAGCAGTCCATTATCCTTGTTGGTGGTGTGGACGGTTTTGAGTGTCCCTGTCAGAATTATTTTGATAGAGCAAACTTCTAGTGATTTTTCAAGAAAAACACTTCCTGCAATCGCTGAACCAGGTCTAAATTTGCAACTTTCTAAGTTGAGTTCAAGGCCCCTTTTCGTCAAAAGGCTTGACTTCGAAGGACTGGCTCCCATAATGGTTATTGGTAGTTAATATTAAGTATATGAATACTTGGAGTTTTAAGAAATTCTTACTAGCTATTAACTCTGTGCATTTATCTTTCGTAAAGCTATCTCAAAGTAACTCTCAAGGGTTCTTAAGCCACACAAAGGTGAAAAGAGCCAGGCCCTTGGTTTACTTCTAAACTTAAGTTGGGCAGTTCCGCCATGTAATCAATAGCTATTTCAAGGGTACAAAAATACCAGTCCAAGCACCTTGTTAACTCACAGCTAACTACACTACATTCAAAAACCCAGTAAGCTTCATTAAGGGCTAAGTCAGGGACCCAGTTCCTGAACTCTAAACCTTTCTATCAGCTTTTGTAAACTCCAGAGCTAACTTCCAGCGAAAGGGTTGACTTAAAGCACTAAAATACATAATTGACCTAGAGTACACACTACTTTACAAAACAAACTTTGATTAAGTAAAGAGTGCTTTTAGTGTTCGTTACCATAATATGGACTACAAGATTATTGTACTAGTATCCTTCTTGCTGAACTTCAGTTTGGTAGGGTATTTACTTTTGATGAAGTCTGAACACACCAAAGAAGAACTCCAGACTGTTCCAAGCTTAAGAGCCACTCTTTCTGAAGTCTCTTTTGCACAAAAAGTTAACTGGAATGAATCCCTTCCTTGGATCAACTACTTAGAAAGCCTCACCCTGACCAAAACTATAAACAACATCAAGAACGACCCCCTTTACTGCGAAAGGGTTAAGAAATACAAGGAAAACCACAAGGCTACTTTTGATCAAAGAGGAATTCCAGTTAAAAAAGACAGAGTTGTATTTTCTCAGTACCCAGATTACCAGTTAATAAAGCAGGTCATAACAAACTACACTACACTTGCAAACCTCAAAAGCCAACCCGGAAACTCAGAGAAAAAAGTGAAGGCTGAAAAGTTCGACCCTAGAATTTCTCTTTTCATGAACCGACGCATCACTTGGCACAGGTACCACAAAATAGGCACTCACTTTTTGTGCGAAGGCCAAAGGTACAACCACATCCCTGGAGCAGAGAAGCTCAACTACAAAGACGTGATCGCAAACACCATGCGAGAGTACGGAGAGTACTATTCAGGAAGGGAGCACTGCTTCGATCCCTGGAAAATCATGCCTCAAACTCTGGACTTAACTGTGAAAGAACAGTGTTTGGAGTTCAAGTCCTACCTTCAGCAAAGCCTGCACGACCCCCAGATAAGGTGGATGGTTAAGAAGCCCAGGGACTTCCACAGAGGAAGCGGAGTTAGAATAGTTACTCAGCCTGTAGCTGAAGTGATTCTGGAAACTCCTTGTCCTTTCGACGAACTCTACATTGGGCAGCGGTACATCAAAGACCCAATGCTCATTGAAGGTTTCAAGTTTGACTTTAGAGTTTATATGCTCATTGCAAACGTGGACCCTCTTATGGTTCTTTATCATGACGGTTTCGTTAGACTGTCGATGTCTAAGTTCGACCCTAATTCCACTGATAAAACTTCTCACTTGACTAACCTCAAAGTAGCCCAGACGTCATTGAACTCTAAGAAGATGAGTCAGGAGCAACAAGAACTTGCACTTCAGGACCAAAGTTGGAACTATAACCACTTTGAAAACTACTTGGTGCGAGTTGGTCTTGTCGAGCCAGGCTGGATCAACCAGCTCAGAACTCAAATCAAAAACATGATGCTGCACCTGACACTCATGAACGAAAAGTACCTTTTGAAGCACCCCGGGGTCTTTGAACTGGTGGGTTTTGACTTTCTGATGGACACCAATTTTAACCTTTGGTTCATCGAGGCAAACTTGTCGCCTCAGATTTCAGGAACTTCTAAGGAGAAGAAAGAACTCAATTCCAAGTTATCCAAAGGAATTATTGACTTAGAGTTTGGTCTTTTGCATGGAGCCGACTTCGACAAGTTGCTGGAAGACACATACTTCGAGTGGGTCCTTGACGAAAGGAAGCAAGGTTTCGATAAGTATAGTGGACTCTTAACTCCGGATTGCCTTTAATTCTTAAGTGAGGTGTTTAAGTATAATTTCACTGGAAAAAACTCGGACAGTTAAATCACCGTTTCATCTTTAAACATAAAAGGCCATGAATAAATGGCCATTGTAATGAAAAATACCTTGTTTGCATTTTGCCTAGCTCTACTTTTAGGCTGGGCCCAAGAAACTAACCAAACCCAAGCTAACTGCAACAACCCCCTTTACTCAGCTGAGGACTGGGATTCGAGCCTAGGAACACGGCCTGCTTACTTAAGCACTCCTCAAGAGGTATCCTCAGAGGACTTGAAGTTCTGTTCAAAGGTACTTCGAGATAGCACTCTTTCTTGTTGCGACGCAAATACAGTTGCTCAGATTGAGGCTATCTTCAAAGAACAGAAAGGAAAAAACGAAAACAAAACTGACGAGTTCGGAGGTAGGATCAGGGATACTTTCAATGACTTCGACCCTGACAACCAAAAGGACTACGGCGATGAGTATGATAAAGATGGCTACTATGTGGGCAAGAACGAAACCAGAAGATTACAAGATGGCCAAAAAGAAGACGGTCAAAAGGAAAATGGAAAAGGAAAACGCTCACCCGAAGAGTTAGACGATAAAGACGGCAAAGGACTGCCTAAAGGAGATGAGTACAAAGACAGAGAAGAAGACCTAGAAAAAGAAGACGAAGAACTAAAAGAAGAAGGAAGGGGCAGACCTGAGGACAGAGGACGCAGGAGGAAAAGAGGGGGGTTTGACAAAATGGGAGATGAACGAAAAGCAAAGATCAAAGAAGAAGCTAGAGGCATGAACGACAAAATGAAAGACCATGCTAAAAAAGGAGCCAAGTGCATCAAAGGACTCATGAAGCACATGACAGGAATGCTGTGCATGGGATGCGACCCCAACTGGGAAAACTACGTCTCCGAAGGCTCTAGCGGAGAAATCAACGTAAAGCTAAACCAAAACAGTTGCGACAAACTTTCAGAAGACTGTACCGAGTACATGAAAAGCCAAGACGAACTACCTTCAGAGATCAAGAAAAGCAAAGACGCCATTGAAGCTGAGATCAAAAATGAAGCAACTGAAAACTCCGAAGTAACTGAAGATGACTTTATGCCAGAAGACCTTGAAGGCCTAGTAGACACTGAAAGCACCAAAAAAGTCTGTGAAAACGACGAAGACTGTAAAAAGTACATTTGCGAAGAACTTCCTAAAGGCGAGGGCGGACTAGGACCTAGGCCAGACGATGTTGCTGACCCTAATGACGTTGAAGAATCTAGAAGACTTTCTAGTTCTGTTACATACACCTATACAGAAGATGGGGGCTTTGACTCCTACGAAAGCATTGACGAAACTAGCCTTGACACTACAGTCGAGGTTGATGGAGAAACTGCTGATGAGGATTCTGCCTCACTCATTATCCTTAGCTCCATCTACGCTTTCTTAGTTTAACTTAACAACTTTGAATATAGATTCTTATCAATAGCTTATAATGTTTATAGGAATAAAAGCAATATTAACTGGGGCTTTTGTTTTTAACTTGTTGCTTATGATGACAGTGTATCCTAAGCAGTCAGAAGGCCCCCTAGCTTTTTCTGACAAGGTGATTTCAGTACCTTTTTTCGAAGACGCTCCAAGGCCTCCTTGGTATGAATCTGAGCCTTGGAAAGAATACACAGACAAACTCCAACTCCAAAAAGAAGTAGACTTTGCTAACGAGGATAACTACTGCCAAAAGGTAGAGGAGTACAGAAAAGCAAACCCCATAAAGTTCGACTCCAAAGGAATTCCTATTTGGAGGGACAGAAACACCTGCACTGACTACCAGACAGAACAAGTTCCTAGACAAGTTCTCCAAACGTATACCAACATGACTTACAAACCTAAAATTGCCAACCAAAAAGTGCATCCTCCTTTCAGCCCTGCTTACAACCTGTTCTTTGTAGTTAAATCCAGGTGGCACGCCAACCACCTTATTGAAAAGCACTTTTTGTGCAAGGGCCAAAGGTACAACCACATTCCAGGAATAGCTTGGATCAACTACAAAGACCTTACAGCCAACATGTTCCGTGAATACGCGAATTACTACAAGGGAAGGGAGCACTGCTTCGATCCCTGGAAAATCATGCCTTACACTCTGGACCTTACTCAAGAAGGCCAGTGCAGGGAGTTTCTAAGTATACTTGAGAAGGAGCGCGACTCCTCCGAAATAAACTGGATGATTAAAAAAAGCAGGTACGCCCACAATGGAAAGGGAGTAGATGTTCTGGACAAGCAAACTAAAGAAGAGCTTTTAATCAAGGAAGAGTGTCCTTGGGAAGAAGGGTACCTAGCCCAGTGGTACATTGCCGACCCTATGCTTATAGAAGGCCACAAGTTTGACTTCAGAGCATACATGTTCATAGCAAGCATGGACCCTCTTATAATTCTTTACCACGACGGGTTCGTAAGGATGTCTATGGCTGAGTGGGACCCAGAGTCCAACGACAAAACTTCGCACTTAACTAACATCAAAGTAGCTAAAGCAAGCATGGAAAGCAAAAACTTGACCCCTGAACAACAAAAACTGCTTTTAGAAGACCAGGGCTGGAGTTATGCCCACTTCGAAAACTACATGCTGGACAAAGGGGTCATTTACCCAGGGTGGATGGAAAATGTTATGAAAAAAAAGATCAAACTAACTATGTTCCACATTGTGCGGATGAACTTAGACAAGCTTCTAAGACACCCCAGAGTCTTTGAGCTGATGGGCATGGACTTTTTAGTTGACAACAACTTAAATGTGTGGTACATCGAAGCCAACTTGTCACCTAGCATCAGTGCCACTTCACAAGAAAAGAAAAAACTCAACTCAGACCTAATCAGAGGAGTTATAGACGTAGAGTACGCTCTTGAGTATGGAGCTGACCTTGACACTGTGCTTAGAGACACCCAACTTGAAGTAGTTTTTGACGGAAGAAAACCTGGCATGGAAAGGTACGCAGGATTGCTTGAAGAAGAGTGCTTGTAAATAATGTTTATTGTCTACTAGGTCTTGACTTGATGTAAGTCTGCAAGCTCTGTGAAGAGTTTAAAAACCCTTCGCAGAACTCATTTAGTAGTGGCGAAAGAAGGTACAGTTCTTGGTCAACTAGTAGCTGGAAGATCTCAAAGTCAGCTAAAGTAGTTTTTTCTCCCACAAAGTGCTTGTTGTCTAGGTTGTTGGCAAAGCGAGTTTCAATCATCTTAAGCCAACTAGGAACTTTTTCTTCTACTAAGGTTTCTTCTAAGTTGCTGTCAGCTTCAGCCTTCATGAATTCCTTTAAAATGTCTTCTTTCAAGTCACACAAACTCTCAACTAAGTAAACATCATAAGGGTTGCTGGGGTAGTAACCAAACTTCTGGCACAAGTACCTGTTGATAGAGCGACTTTGTACAAGTTTAAGTCCGTCGACTTCCAAAACTGGAAGGTGGCCGAACTCAGACAAAGCAGTTTGTTTTAAAGCAGGCCATTCTTCTATTCCTACAATATGGTCTTCAAAAGGAGTTGAGTTGTAGTGAAGAATCATCCTTGTAGCAGAGGCTTTTCCATAAACACTGAAGTAGTGAAGTTTAATTCCAGTCATATTGAGGAAAAGAACGGCAGAAGAAAATGACAACCCAACCAAAAAACTTCCCAAGACACGAAGCAGAGGCCTAGACGGCTTACAACAATTCCAATAAATAAATAAATAAATAAATTCCAGTCATATTTATTATTCGAATTCAAAAGATCTACTAGGGTCGTTAACTGGAGAGTTAAAGCCACCCCTTTCTCCTGGAAACACTTCAGCAACTTTTGGAGTAGGAGTTGCAACCTCAGCAATGCTGAGAGGCACCATTTCTAAGTTGTTTTTGTGGATCTCTTTCAGAACTTGAGGAATACTATCTACAGAAGCAAGGGTCTTTAAAAAGTTGCCCAGCAAACTTAACTGCTCGTCAGCTTTGTCGTTGAACCAAGAAGTAATGTGTATTCCGTTGTGTGGTTGTAAGGAAAAAGAAACTTGGGAGTTGTCTACTATTACTGTTTTGGACAAGTCTCTCCCTAGTTTAGATAAGTCTTTGATGTAGTTCCCTTTTTTAAACACGCAGTGCTCTCTGAAGAGCCGTGCTGAAATGTACTTTTGGGGGTCTAAAGTATCCAGTAAGGGGTTTGCGTAAAGTCCTAAACTTGCAGTGAAAACAACAATTTCGTAGTAGTTGGACATTTCTTTGAGGAAATCCTCAACACCTGGCCTTACAAGCACGTGGACTTCATAATCCGTGCCTTGCATGGTGATCTTTAATTTAATGTCGCAAGTGGGTGTGGGTTTGAAACTGCTATGCACGAGAGTCTCATCCAAGTCCAGCACAAGGGTTTTTTTTCGAGTATCTGGAAGTTTGTTTTCCAGGAACCTTGACTTGGAGTGTTTAGTTTTCTTCTGAGAAGGAATAAGGCATGTGCATAGACTTCCGAACCACCGGGACACCCAAGAAGAAGTAGGGCCGTTAGCCTGAGTAATGATACTGGCCAGTTCTTTAGTAGAGGCATGAGGCCTGTTGTTTAGTTGATCTTCCATTATTATAAACAAACCTAAGCTTTAAGAACGGTTTCTCCATTTAAGTAAACTGAGTTCTGATAAATAAGAAATGAGTTTAGCATGGTTTATGGCTATGGTAATCCAGCCTTTGTCGCTTCTGGTTTTAGGAGTCTTTTTGATCCCTTACACGCCTTATTTTGTTCTGCAAAGCTTGTCCAACTCTTTGTGGAACATTCAGTTCCAGGTAGGCGGCTTTAAGATCAAAGTTATCCACTTTCTGATTGTGTTGTTTTTTGGGCTTTTCCTCAACAAAGCCTTTTTGGGCTACTGGAAAATAGCTGAGTTAGCTGAACAAGAGTGGGAAATAGAACTTGCAACAGACTACAAAATGAAAAGGAACCGCACTGAGCGAGACTTCTACCTAATAGGAATGTGCTTGTTTTGCTGGGTTTACATTTGGCGACTGTGCCCAGTGGTGTTTGACTACTCGCAAATGGGCAAACTCAAGAAAACTCAGTAACTAAGGATTATATTTACAGCGGTTTAGACATTCAAGGATATGTTTAAGAGCGTACACGTGGAGTACCTTTTTTCTAAGGTTTTTATCAATTTTGCCCCTAAGAACATGGTCGTAGGCTAGGCCTTCTTCTATTTCTTGGAATTCCCTTTGTAAACCTTACCTTTCTTGCATTGTTATTTTGGCCAAAACCACTCTGGCCTTTTTAGGGCTCATGTACTTCGAAAAAGCTTCTTCAAACCTTTTAACTTTTTCTGACTGCATTTTTATTTCATCAGAATTTTAAACTAATAATGAACAATGGTGAGGAAACCAAAAACTCCGAGTCAAATAACCCTTCAAGGATTCTCCACCTCTTAAAGCTTGACTTTTTCCAGGGCTTGAAAGAACCCAGACAAGTATCTACCAAAAAAGGACTTGTGGGGTTTTTAAGGGGCTTACTGGACTTGTTTTTTTTCCTAGCCTCAACTATCACTGGAGTGTGGGTGCTAGCAGTTACTTCTGAGTGCTTTTCAGCAGAGAAACTAACTCTGATTGCTTCGGTGTTTGTGCTGGGGGCCTTTACAAAGTTATTTCTGTTGAGTTTGAGGTTTTCAAAAAGAGCTCAGAAAAAGCTGACTGAAAGAAGGTACTTTTTTTTGAAAGCTGTAAGCAGTTTGTTTTTCACCAGTCACTTAGTGCCTTGTTTAGATGTGAATGCTGACTGCGAAGAAGATTACCCTGGGATTTGGGTTAGCTTAGGGATACTTTTTGTTTACATTATCACTGTATTGTTTCCACTTGGACTTTTCATAACTTCAAGGGCTAAAGTTGACTGCAACTTGCTTAAGTTGGACAAAATACTCAAGGTTTTCCTTAAAACTCTTTGTGTGTTTTTAGGAGTATTTGGATTGTTTTCTGTTGCCCTTGCAATTGCTTTTTTAAGGCAAACAAAGTTACTGCCTATATTTGAACTTACGGGAGCTTGCTATTACTTAGTTTTCAGTGCCTACTACGCCTGTTCGAAGCACTCAAGTAACGCAACCGAGCCAGCTTAATTAATGACTTATAAATGATTTCAGGGTGTTTTAGGTTGTTAGGGACTCAGCCCATGCCTCCTTTCCAGTACATATCCTCCGTCAAACTTCATTCTCTTTTAAGACAACAAAAAATAACTGCAGAAGAAGCCTACGAAGTCAAGAAAGAAGACTTAGTTAGGTACTACAACAAAAAACTTATGAAGCACTTCAGGTTCCACCAATGGGTAAGCTACAGTTAGGATGACTTTTTTTACATGTACCACTGCGCCTCTGAGTTTTCCCACGGAGTAAACGAAGTTTCCCATATTATAGCTGCCAATGCTTACTTAGTTGCTTTCAAAAACCGAACTAAAGCTTACAGCATACTGAACTCTTTAGGAGAAAACAAAGGAGCTAACCTGTGCAGGAAGTTCTTTGAAACTTACGAAGAGCTAAGCGAACTTGGAATAGCTCCTGACACGATTGACTGGAGTGTGGTGGTAAATATGTGCTCAGCTGTAGCCCTAGGCAAACCTCCACGCGAAAACAAATGGCAGAAACTCCTAAAAAGCAACAGATACCCTTGGCACTATGAGTTGAGACCCTGGAAGTACCCCAGTCCTAAAGACATTGCTGAGTTTGCTAGGTTCAGACAAAGAGCCAACTAAGTATAAGTAATAATATACCGACATTTATATAATGAAAGTTGGCGACGGCGTCAGGACACTAGCCAGGGGCGACTACGAGTTCACAAAGTTAGACCAGAAAGGCAAAATAATAGCTGAATACATCTGGGTTGGAGGCAACGGGATTGACATAAGGTCGAAAGCCAGAACCCTGAGCATTGCTGAAGCAAAGTCTATTGAGGATATACCTGAATGGAACTTTGACGGGTCCTCAACAAGACAAGCAGAAGGCCACGACAGCGAAATCTGGCTTAAACCTAGGGTGATTTACAAAGACCCCTTTAGAGGAGGCAACAATGTTTTGGTTCTGTGCGATACCTGGAAGCCTGACGGGTCGCCTGCAAACAGTAACTTCAGACAAGAGTGTCTGGACATCATGGAGGAATGTAAACACGAAGAGCCCTGGTTTGCATTTGAGCAGGAGTACTGCTTGTACCGCATAGACCAGTATCCTTCTTGGCCACTTGGATTCCCGCAAGGGGGCTACCCTCTGCCTCAGGGTCCGTACTACTGCAGTGTGGGCGGAGACGTTTGCTTTGGACGCCAAGTAATGGAAGCTCACTACAAGTGCTGCCTCCACGCAGGACTTGCGATTTCGGGTACAAATGCTGAAGTTATGCCAGGCCAGTGGGAGTACCAGATTGGGCCTGTAGCGGGTATTTCTGCTGCAGACCAACTGTGGGTGTCGAGGTACTTGCTGTACAGAGTGTCTGAACACTACGGAGTGGCTGTGACTTTTATGTCCAAGCCAATGCCTGACTGGAACGGCTCAGGAAACCACGTGAACTACAGCACAACCAGTACCCGTGGAGAAGGGGGCCTGGAGGCAATCTACGGGTACCTAGACAAGATGAAAGATCATCACTGCTTTTTCATAGAAGTTTCGGGCTACGAAAACGAAAAGCGACTTACAGGAAGACATGAAACTTCGAGTTTTGAGAAGTTCACCTACGGAATAGCTGATAGGTCAGCTTCAATTAGAATTCCCAGACTCACTGAACGAGCAGGCAAAGGTTACTTTGAAGACAGAAGACCTTCTGCTAACTCAGAGCCCTATGTGTACACAGGAGTTCTGGCGGACTTTACTATTTTGGAGGGGTCTAAGTCTCAGTCGTTGCACGACAGATACCTAAACTTCCTTAACATAATTTAATTACAGGGTAGTTTGCCATCTATCTAAGTCTCTTTTCTTTATGCAGCACCCTTTGGAGTCATAGTCTTCGTTCATGCAGCAACTCCAGGCTTCTTTTTGGGCTACTTGGGAGTGAACCCAGGCTCCGTCGTGGTAGTAAACTTTAATCTTTCTGTGCTTGATAGTTTTTTTCATGTCTGGTTTAAAGGTTTCCTCTGTGCTTATGATTTGGGCTTGTTGGGCTTGTTTTTGTTTAAGTTTTAACTGAGCTACTCTTTTGAACACATTAGCTTCTACTTTTTCTTTGCTGGCACTTGGGTATTCGTACAGGTACTCCTGACGGATCTTTTGCCTCAACTCGTCTTCTTTGGCTTTTTCTTCTCTTGCTTGTTGTATGGAGGTCTGCTGCATGGCTTCAGGTCTAGTGTACTTTCCTTTTTCTAAAAGGGTGGAGTTGGCCCTTTTAGCTTTTTCCTTAGAAAGGGAGTTTACGGTTTCGTAGTTCTTTTTGAGTTCCTTAGTGGTGACTTCTACACTTACGTTCCAGCCTGTGTAGTTGTTTCTAGAGTCAGTGCCTTCGTAGGTGTTTTTGCTTTTTACAGGAACTGGGTTTTCGTCTCTAAGCCCTGACCTGATTTCGAACTTCTTTTTGTCAAGGGGGACTTGTCTTTCATAGGACTTCATTTTGTCCACGTAAGTGCTGGTATTCCAGTTAGGTGTTTTTATCCCTAAGATGTCCTTAGCTGTGAACTCCTTGACTTCTTCAACTACCTTGCGAGCTTTCTCTGGAATTAATTCAGGGTCAAAAACTTTCATGTCCCTTAAGTAGTTTAGAGTGCCTGCGTTGGCACTTCCAACGGTGTTTTTAGCTGGCATTTGGTGAGTTTGCTGGGTGTTTTCTCCCAAGGTGGTTTGAGTAGCAATGTAGTTGTTTGGATTATACATAACCGCAAAAATATGGCATTTTTAGGTTAATTACAATAACTTTCTTCATTAATCTCATGGTTGATTTCTAAAACAGTCTGCAGAATTTCAGAATCCTCGTAACTTGCTGCAACACTGCCTCTGTTAGGGTCGTTTCTAACAGCATTGCTCCAAGCACTTCCTCCTGCATCCATTTCTTCCCAGCTGACTTTTTTCTCGACGTTTCGGTAGGTTTGGGGCTCTTCGTAAGTTTCAGTAATTGGAGAGACTCCTTCGAACTCAATGACTACGGCGCTGATGTCGTCAATCATGACATCCTCCTCTTCCAGAATAGAAAACCACCTGTACCTGGCCTCCTCACAAAGCAACCTAGCTATAGTAGAGTTGCTCAAACTAGAAGGGTAGTTAAGTTTCCCTTTGGCTTGCTGGCACTTCTTACGGAACCTCTCCACAAAGTTGATGACTTCAAAGTTTTCCATGACATCCCAGACGCCATCTGATGCTACGACTATGAAGTGGTCAGTTCCTGCGTAGTAGGGGAACGAATGACACAAAGGCGTCGAAATAACTCCTACTCGTTTGGCGCACTTGTCTCCGATGGAACGAGACATTGCTAGACCTGGCAGATTTGCGTTTTTGAGCCAAACCCTGTAGGGACCCACTGGATTTCCCATAGAATCGCTGAGTGCACGAACAACTCCTCCGCAGTCAAGTATCCTCTTCATTTCATTGGTTTGGTTTGGCTTTTGGTCCACAGTTAAAGCTACTGGCTGGAGTATTTTACTAGGCAAAACAGGCCTTTTATAAGGCTGGGGTTTCAAGTTTTCGCTGCGGTAACTTTTTTCTTTAGGAAGGGTTGCTAGGACAGCTCGCGAGTCACCTAGACTTGCCACGAAAACGCTGGTTCCGTCTATATAGACTACGACACAAGTGGTGCCTGAAAGCTCGCTAGGAATTCCACTGGCTTCTAAGCTCTTATCGCAAGTTTCAATCATTTCGCACAAAGCTTGCTCTGCGTTGCCTTGGAAGGTTTTTTGGTGTTTCAGAAAGTAGTCCCTCATATATTCTTTGCAAAAGCTAACCAGAGCCTCGCCTTCCCGGCCGTGCCCGTCAAAAAGTACAACGACGCAGGCCTGAGTTCCTTCGACGAACAAAACATCGTCCTGGCAGGGCTTGGAGTACTCTCCCCGGGGGTCTTGGTTGGGAATGACACATCCAGTAATTCGGGCATCGTTGTATGTGAGGTTGACCATCTCAGACTTTGCTGGGTTCAGACTTAACTTAAGAGTTTCATACCCTACTACTCTTCCTAAGCTGTCTTTATCCTTAATTTGTAAAGTAGCTTTGTTTAAATATTTAGGTTCGAACAAGTACTCGATTCTTTGAGAACACCAATTTCCCATCTTTAAATTTCTAGACTTATAGTGATTGACTATTTAGTTTTAAACATCGGTGTCGGCTTCTTCGAGTTTTGAAGACCTAACTCCATACTGGGGTTTGAACCCTATGTAGTCAGTTTCTTCACTAGCAGTTTCCACCTTTTGGGGGTTCTTTCTTCTTTCAGCATCTTCTTGGTGCTTTGCCATGGCTTCTTTGAACCCAAAAATAGGCGGAACGTAGATTTCGTTGTAAAGAATTGTTCCTGTTGTTAGCAATAAAAACCCTGCTAGTTGCAATGGAATGAATGTTTCCCACCCCACAATAATGTCTACTATCCACACCAAAAGAGTTCTCGAAGTGTCGATGGTGGACCTAGCAAGTGCACTTCCGTATTTGGTAGTGGAAACTCCAGTCCAGTTAAGCATTGAAAGTGCAAACAAAGACCCCAGCATCAAGAAAAGCAGTTCTGCGTTCCCTAGTTCCTTAAAAGCATTGATAGAGTTTTCCACATACCCGTGGGAGCAAAAACTGTCGTTAGTGCAAGGTATCAAATTAAGAATAGGCAAAATCAAAGCGAAATAAGCTAGTCCTGAGAGTCCTTCAATGCCCACTACTTTCATAGGGTCAATAACTATATCGGACAAAAACTTCTCTTCAATCACCCAAACTCCTCCTGCAAAAAACTGACTAGCAAGCAAAACAAGCACTCCAACAAAGGGGTTCTCAGCAGTACTAGCCTTGTAAAGAACACTAGCCATGCCTACTAAGGTAATGCCAGCAATAGTCAAAATAACTCCTGTGATTTGGTGTCTGTAAAGGGTTCTCTTTAAGAATATGACTGAGTAAACCGCAACAACAACAATTACAAACCCTCTAAGCATTTGGTACACGGATGCTGCTGACAACACCAGTCCAATCATGTTTAGAGTGGACGCACACAAATCAAAAAACGCAGGGATTGCAAAAATCATGTCTCCTACTTTGGCGTGAAGGCCAGTGCGAGGAGGCTGATTCTCTGGAATTAAGGACTCATGGTCAGCTTGCTTGTTCCTTTTCCTCACTGTGACTATAGCGAAGTAATATGACAAACAAAGAAACTCTCCAAAAAACATGGACATGCACTGGAAGTAAGGGTGCTTAAAACCCAAAATATCCATTCCTTTTGTGAAAATAGTGTTGAGTGTTCCTGATATAAGCATTCCAATCATGAAGAGGTATACAACCAGTCTGCTTACTTCTCCCATATTTTATTCCCCATCCGCTGATCTTATGGCTTATAAGCTTGTTTAGGGTTTTTGGGTGAAGTTCTGAGTGAAATTCAACTGCAACTCCTAAACTTACAAAAACTCCACCAGCTTGCAGCAAAGTCTCTGAATGAAGTTTAAGGTTTTTTTATGAGTTTCTGAAGCAAGCAGTTAATATACCCTATTCTTTGGGACACTTAAAATTTAAGGCTATAAATGGCAAAATCTAAGAATCACACTAACCATAACCAAAACAGGAAACACCACAGAAACGGAATAAAGAAGCCCAAGAATACACGCCTGTCTTTAAAAGGATGCGACATCAAATACCGCAAGAACAGGAAATTTGCCCAGCTCAACGACCCCAACATCAAGCACCAGAAAGTAGTAGCTTAACTAACATCCTTACTAACACAAGAGTAGCTCAAACAAATTAAGTTAACATTAGCCGCCAAATCCATAGAGAGTTTTGCCGTGTCTCTTGAGGGCGTAAACAACATCAAGAGCTGTGACGGTCTTTCTCCTTGCATGCTCTGTGTAAGTCACAGCGTCCCTCACGATTCCTTCAAGGAAAACTTTGAGGACGTTCCTAGTTTCGTCGTAGATAAGTCCGCTGATGCGCTTGACTCCTCCTCTTCTAGCCAACCTTCTAATGGCTGGTTTGGTGATTCCTTGGATGTTTTCCCTTATCACCCTTCTTTGTCTCTTTTTAGCTCCGACTTTGCCAAGTCCTTTTCCTCCTTTTCCGCGTACAACCATTATATTTATAATCCCTTCCGTCTCACCTTTTATACTTCAAAATGTATCCTTGGAGTTCCCAATCTCTTTTTTCATTGGTTACTTTCGACTTAGGTGCTTTGGTCGAATTAGCCAATCATATTTAAGATTGCTAGTTAGTTAGATAGTATAAACTTGAGTGTTCAGTGGCAACTAGGCATAATTATGGTGACTGATGGAGAGATTCGTGTGGCGATTGTTTCAGTTTTAGGAACTTGCTTTTTGCTGAAGTTGCCTGACTTTATAAGTGTGGTAAGGGATGAAGGTTTATTTGCATATTTAAAAGCAAGAGTAGTCAGAGTTTTGCTGAAGTTCGGCAAGTTTAAGGAACAACTCCAGAGTGAAGAGGAAAAGGTTAAAAAGGCTTTTCAAGAAGCACTGTTTAAGCACAGAGAAAACAGAACACTCCAGATGCCTTTAAAAGGACTTAGTGAAGAACAGGTCCTTAAGCAAGTTGAGGCTTGGCACATAAGGGACTTAAACTTGACAAACCAAAACAGAATTTCTGGAGCTGTTTACTACGGGGATTCTAAAGTTTACGACTTGGCAGCCCAAGTAATGAAGAAGTTTATAGTGGCTAATCCTTTGCACCCTGATATTTTCCCTTGCATACGTCAGATGGAAAGCGAAATCGTGCAAATGACCATTGAGCTTTACAAAGGGGGAGAAAAGGCCTGCGGAGTAATGACTAGCGGGGGCACTGAAAGTATCCTTATGGCAATGCTAGCTTACAGAGAGTGGGGCAAGCTCAAAGGAATTAAAACTCCAGAAATAGTTTGCTGCAGAACTGCCCACGTAGCCTTTGAAAAAGCTGCTTACTACCTAGGAATGAAAATAAGGTACGTAGAATCCGACAAAAACACCCAACAAATAAAGCTCAAAGAAGCTAAGAAAAAAATCAACAGAAACACTGTAGTGTTGGTGGGCAGTGCACCTAACTACGCTTCTGGAGTATTGGATCCTTTAGAAGAACTAGGTAAACTAGCACACTCACAAGGCATTAACTTCCACATTGACGCTTGTTTAGGAGGCTATTTGCTCCCTTTTATGGAGGAGGCAGGCTATTCGATTGAACCCTTTGACTTCAGAGTAACCGGAGTTACTTCGATTTCCTGCGACCCCCACAAGTACGGGTACACTCCTAAAGGAGTATCTGTAGTTATGTACAACTCGCCTGAGTTAAGACGTCTCCAGTACTACAGTTCCCCAGACTGGACCGGAGGAATATACGCCACTCCAACAATTGCAGGTTCTAGAAACGGAGCAATTGCAGCTGGGAGTTGGGCAGTGCTTATGCACTTTGGCAAAAACGAGTACGTAAAGTGCACTGCGGCCATTATGAAATCTGCTGCCTACCTCAAAGAGAGCATCTCAGAAATTCCACAACTTAAAGTTTTGGGAAACCCTAAAATGAACGTGGTGGCTTTTAACTCAGACATTGTAAACGTGCACGCAATAGCAGACGCGATGGTTGAGATAGGAGGCTGGTCTTTAAACTACTTGCAGTATCCTACTTCTCTGCATTTCTGTGTGACTTATGCTAACTGCGGAGAAGTAGAAGCTTTTGTTGAGGACTTGAAAAAAGCAGTCCACAAGGTAGAAAGCGACCCTGACCCTAACAACTACGAAAAAGCTGCAATGTACGGAATGGCAACTCAAGTTCCTGATAAACAAATTTTGGGAGGAATGCTTCATCACTTTTTAGACTGCTTGTTTACAGCGTAATTAACTAGTTAATAGTTTGAATAAGAGTCCCAAAGTATGCCCGATTTCTGTAGCAAATATGATCGGGTATGGGTAAACTTGCCAGGGCACTTCTAAATCCCAGTCAAGAGGGAGCTGGGTCACAGCTAAGATTGCAGCAGCTACCGTAGCTTTTTCAGGCGCTTCAAAACTTCCCTTTAAGGCGTTAGGAACCACTACGTACAGCCACAACAAACTACTCATCCACAGAAGCTGCAAACCTATTGTAATAATTACTCAATAGAAGCACCTAAAAGTACCACTACAACAATTAGCTGTAGGGAACCCTTTGAAAGGCTATCGTAGATGCTTGAAAGGGGAGGGAGCTTCCGGTTCATTCTTGTAAACACTAAAAGGTAAAAAGGCAAGTAAGAGAAAACAAAAGATATCAAGAACCTAGTTGTATCTGAGTAGAAACTAAACAAGCTCAGGCAAAAAGCCCAAGAGCAAGCTTTAAGTGCTAAGGTGTACGGTGATACTTTATCTAGCATATTTATGTATGGGTCCCTTTGTAAGTTTCAATATGGGAAAGCAAAAGCCTGCACTGAACTTAGTTAAGGTGGAACTAGGCCTTTACACAAGTGGGTTTGCTAGGCGCGAAAAGCAAATAAAGAAACCCACTAAAGCCCAAACAAAAGACCACGAGTCAACCAAAAACTACCACCAGTTCGTCCAAAACTACTTTAAAACTTTGGACAACTACATAAAAACCCTTAAAGAAAACAAAACACTTCAAGCTCTGAAGGAACTCAAAAACTCTCCCCAATTCGCAAAACTCTTCCAAGTTTTGTCTGAAAAGCACAAAACCGACAAGCTTTACGACCTTAAAAGACTCTACCTTAACTTAGAGTACCTCAAAGAAACCATTGGGAAGTTACTAGAAAAACCAACTGGAACTAAAGTTCCCGCCAAAAGGCCTACCAACTGGACCCAAAACCTCCAAAACTCAGTATCCCTCATCAGCAAGTTAAGTGTGCTTCAAAAACTCCAGTTTAAAAACTTACTTTTCGAAACCAGAAAAACCCAATTCTTTTAAAGATAACTTAATCCTGCTTAACTTCTTCTTGCTGAGGAGTTTCAGTCAACTTAATAGCTGCAGCTATGAAAGTCATGACCATCTTGGGGTTCACCTCACCCAAGTCCTCCCAGGTGCAGAACACAGAAGCTCCCAGTTTCCTAGCAACTGAAATGGCGTACTTAGCGTTGACTTCTTTGTCTTCTTCGGTTTCTCCCTCAGTAACTATTTCCCAGTTGATAGCGCGAGGTTCAATACTTGCTAGGAGCTTTATCAAAAAGACTCCTGTGCTGATGGACTTGTCTCTGAAACTACTGATCTGAATGTCTCCAACCCGAGAGTTAGCCCACTTAACCATGCCTTCTTCAGTCATTTCTCCTATGATTTTAAGAGTAGCGTGTCTAACTAACTGCCACACATACCCTAAAATAAGTTTCTTGTTTCCGTCTACGATGTCGGTTCCTCCTAGGCCAATTAGTTTGAAGTTGAGTTTTTTGCCGCACTCAATTACAAGGTTCCCATTGGAAATTACCTTGAGTCGGTGGTTGGGTTTGGCTTCCACTCTTTTCCAGTCAACAATTCCGGGTTCCACCTTGTCCAGTACCTTCAGAAGAGCAAGTCCGTCTTTTACGTCTTCGTAAAGGTTGTTGATGTATAAGTTCTCTATGCCTAAAGAGTTAATCCACATTCTAAAAGCACGCTCTTCACGGGTTCCTTCTACGTCGTCTTCAATCAGAGCTGCAGCTTCGTAGAGTTCCTCTTCGGTTGCGTACAAACCTGGGTTGGTGTTGAATATAGCAGCTGCAAAAATAAGGTGCAGCTTGTTGTTTCCACTTAGTAAGTCAGAAGACCTAGTAAAGGTGTCTACTCCTAGTTTCTTTGAGTTTTCAATAACTTTTTCAGCTCTGGCGTTCAAGTCTTGTTCTTGAATGGCATCCTTAGTGCAGGACTCAGGGTCTATAGAATTGAGCAGAATTGCGTAGCACTCACAGTCTTTTACGTCACTTGAAAAGTTGCTGATCCTTCTGGAGCTGCCTGACTTCTGCAAGTGGTAGTTAACCCACCTCATTAAGAGCTCTTCAGGGGGCAACTTAAGTAAGTCAGTGAGCTCTTCGTTTTCTTTAACTAGTTTAACCAACTCAGGGTGGGCCTTTAAGTTAATGCTGCTCAGCATCAAAATTTTGATGATCTGCCAGATAAGCCCCAGCACAAGGTGCTCTTTTTTCTCTATGATGGACTCTGGGAATATAGACACCACAGTACACCCAATTGACTTAGCTGCATTAAGGGCAAGGTTGAGGTTTTCTTTAGTTTGGAAAATGTTAATGTTCTGCTTAGCGTTAATTGCTTTTTCAAAGATGGTTCCAGGGGAAGCACAATTGATTAACTTGCAAAGCAAAATTCCACTTACGCAGTTGTCGAAGAGGTCTTCGTTGTCGGGGTTCATAGGCATCATGTAGTTGATTTCCTCGTCACCTGCTAAGTAGTGGTTTATGATTTGCACAAAAGCAGATTTTTCTTCGTGGTTGTAAGAATGAATTGTTCCGTGGACTCGCAGCACTTGAGTGATGTTGCCAGCTTTAGTTCGGAGTTCTTGCTTCACAGCGTCAGAGACCTTAAGACCCTTAAAAATGTTAAGGAAGTTCTCGAAGTTAAGTGAGTCTTCTTTGTGGTCTTCAACTCTGTTGAGGATTTCAGTGGCTTCTGACTCAGCTGCGTCTCTTATTCCTAAAGAGGCCATCATGTCTTTGAAGTCTGCTTTCTGGATGTTTCCTTTCCTTTCTGGGTCGTAAGCACCAAAGATGTTTTGGAATATCTGGAAGTCCACAGGGTTGAACTCTTTCTGCAAGTTGTAGTCTACTTGGTATTCAGGGCGTTTGTACCCCTTTTGTTCTTCTTCGCCTTCCATATTTTTATCACCCATTACTTAAACTTAAAAACCTTTTCCCTGATAGGAGTAGTAAACAACCGGTAGTTCAGCACACTGGTGTTGTAGCTGCTGAAGCTGTTGTTGAGGGAGTTGCTTTCGTTAACTTCGACTTCTTGGTTTTCTGTGTCTTGGTGTGTGTAGCCTGTAGTGTGGAAAGACCTAGCAAAGAATAAGTTCTTAGCGCTTTTCGAATTGACTACAGTTGGTTGCTTTAGACGCGAAGGTGTGTTTTCTTTTGAAGGCGAAAACTTCAGTTTGTTCTGAGGAGCTGTTTGGGGAGTTTGGACTAGGTGTGAGGCCTTAGGGGTCATTGTGAGTAAAAGTGGTGAAGCTTTAGGCTTGCTTTTGCGTCTGAGTCTTTTTTGCTTGATCACTGTGTTGGGAGTGCACATTTGTGGAGGTTCTAAAGAAGGTTTGGCCCTTTTCTTGGCTATTTCGTCTTTAATAGTTCTCTTACGTTTTAAACTTGGAATGTTTGAATTCATATTTAACGTACTATTTAATTTGGCATGAAAAAGCATTATCTGACGGTTTTAAACTTAGTGGAATTATAATAAATGGCAGACAACCCTTTAACTGAAAGCGAGATCCAAGAGATCAAAAGTTCCTATAAAGCATTCATAAGGGGCGGAGACGAGTCCAACCTGGAAGTAGTATTTAAAATACTTGACAAGAATGGGGACGGAGTCATTCAGGCAGAAGAGTTAAGACGGATTTTATCTGAGGATGCTTCTGATGAAGAAGTCCAAGAGAGGATCAAAGAAGCTGACACCAATGGAGACGGAGTCATTCAGCTATCCGAGTTCATAGAGAAAGTTAAGAATGATAGGTAATTATCTATTTATGGTAATCTGTGTAAGTTGTGTAAGCCTCTAAACTGGGAGTTTTTTGTTTAAGTGAAGGTATTGATCATCTTTTAAAAACTTTTTATATAGCGCCCGCCCCCCTTAAAGGACCCAAGCCCAAAATTCCCTAAAACCTTCAAGGGGGGGGGGGAGAGGAGCCTCAAAAGAAGAGTTAAAGGCTGCTTTAAAACAGGTTTTAGGCGAGGAACTTTCTGATGATGAAGTCCAAGAGAAGATCAATAAGGCTGACACCAATGGAGAAGGAGTCGTACAGCTATCCGAGTTCATAGAGAAGCTTAAGAGTGAAAGGTAAATAATACTTCTCTTAAAGATTTTTCATAGTTGGGTCCATATTTCTAGTGAGAAAGGCATTATTCAGTTCAAAAACCAGCAGAATTTATAATAAATGGCGAACAACCCTTTGACCGAAAGCGAGATCCAAGAGTTCAAAAATTCCTATAAAGCATTTGAGGAGAGCCAAGACGAGTCAAACCTGGAAGTAGTATTTAGAATACTGGACAGGAATGGAGACGGAGCCATCCAGGGAGAAGAATTAAAAGCTATTGCTATGCAAGTCTTTGATGAGAAACTTTCCGAAGATGAAGTCCAAGAAAAGATCAAAGAAGCTGACACCAATGGAGACGGAGTCATTCAGCTATCCGAGTTTATAGAAGTAATTAAGAAGCGTAGCTAACTCTTGGCTCAAGGCTTAAGTAATTCTCCTTTTACCCTTAACTCTTTCCAATAACTTCAAGTAATGGCTCCTGATCTCGTATTATTTCATAAGGTTCTTTGGTTAACTAATAAATGGCCGTTCAACCCTTATCCGAAACTCAACTTCAAGACTTGAAAAATGCAATGTTCGAGTTCTACGAAAACAACGACGACTCCAAGCTCTCCATACTTTTCGAGCTGTTCGACAGAAACTCAGACGGTTGCATTCAATCAGAAGAATTGCAAACAGTCATGAGCCAGACAGCAGAGGAAAGAGTCTCTGATGAAGATATCAAAGAAATGATTAAAGAAGCTGACACTAACGGAGACGGTGTGATTCAACTGGCAGAGTTCGTAGAGATTATGAAGAAGCACCGAGGCTAATAACTAATAAAGATGAGACTCTGGAAAATGCTAGGGATGGCAGGAGGCGCAAGTGCCTTATGCTACTGTGCCAAACAACACAACTACCTACACATTTGGGGAAACGGAATGTACGACCCCAGACCAGGACACCCTGAAGATTTACTCAACTTCAGTAACTTTTCGCCTAAACTCATATCTTATTTTAAATCTGAGAAATCACCCAACTTGAAAAGTGTGAGTTTTGGACCTGGAGTCACCACAGCTCTAGACGAAAACGGAGATGTTTACATTTGGCCAGAGCCTGTTTTAAATGCTTGCAAGCTGCCAAATGTTGACGACAAACACAGAGAAGTCAAGCTCCTGCACTCCAGAGGCAACTTTACTGATCTCAAGTGGACTAAAAAGGTGCTTTTTGCCCTCAACAAAAAAGGAGAGGTTTGGCAGTGGAGGTTTGACTTAGAAGAAAACCCAAAAGTACGCAAGGTTCCTTCACTGAAAAACATCACTAAAATAGCCACAGGAGAAGATCACTTTGTAGCTTTGAACAAAGAAGGGCAAGTCTTCACTATGGGAGATGACACTTTTGGGCAGTGCGGACAAGAAGAGTTTGCAAGACAACTAGACAGTCCCTACTTAGAGATCAGGTACCCCAACCCTTTGCAAGTCAAAAAGATCCCTAAAAAAGTCACAGACATAGCTTGTGGGAAGTACCACACAGTTGCAGTTTTAGAAGACGGACAAATCATGGGCTGGGGAAGGAACAACAAAAACCAACTAGGAGATATAGAGATACGGATGGGCAGAGCCCCAGCACCTGTGTCTTACGAGCCTAACTTTCTAAGGGCTCCTGAAAACGTAAGTATAAAAAAAGCTGCTGCAGGGGAATACTTCAGCATCTTTGTGGGAACTGACGGAGAAAGCACAGAACTCTACGGGTGTGGACTCAACTCTAGAGGCCAACTAGCACTGGGGTACTTAACACACTCTTCCAACATGATTAAGATCCAGAACCTTTCTAACTTTGTAGTTAGCGACGAAAAAGGAATGAAGCCCGTAGAAGTAAAGCAAGTAGAGTGCGGAAAAGAGCACTGCTTAGCTTTGTTGGATGTAGGAGCTGTGTACTCGTGGGGCGGAAACGAGCATGGAGAACAGGGCAACAAGAAAAGACTCATCCAAGACAGACCTAAACTTTTAAAAAGGTACGCCAACAAACAAGTCTTAAGTGTTCATTGCGGCCAAAACAACTCTGCTGTGATTTGGACTAAATAACATGTTAAAAAGACTTATCAAAAGGCCTTTTAAAAGAGTTGCTTCTAAAGTGCAGAGGAGTTTTTTCAGTAGAAAGTTTTGTGTAATTTTCCCTGATGAGTCGGTTGGGGTTGCAGTCTCTTAGGGTTTCAAGGGTGCCTTTGAAGTTCTTGGACCTAGAACTAGGTCTGTTTATGCTGCCTGGAAGGGGGATTCCTTTTAGTTTAATGATTCTAGCAATTTTTTTCCTCACGTCAGGTGTTGCTGAGGGGAACTTTCTGTCAACTGGATTGATGACTTTAGGAGTTTTTGTTCGTTTTGAAGAGTACTTAACTAGTTTTTCTCTGCGAGCTTGTTTTAGTTTTTGGTTTTGCTTCAGGATTTCTAGAACTTCCTCTGGAAAGGTAGAGTAAACATCTACTTTTTTAAGGATTCCCAAAGTTACGTGGTCAGATGCCACTCTAAGGTCGTAGTCAGTTTTTTTTCCTAGTAAAACGCAGTCTTCTCCGTAGGTGTTCCCAGGTCCTAACTTTGCTATCACTAAAGGGAGTTTTTCTGGGATTTCTTTGGTAACTATGCAGTCACCCTCCAGAATAATCAGTAAGTTCTCTATAATAGAACCTTCCTTAACTACTATCTCTCCCCGCTTAACTATCTCAGTGCTCATCGAAATAGCTATTTTTTCTTTGCGCAACCGAGAGTAGTCTTTGATTCCAGGTAAAAAGTTTTCTAAGAATCTGACTTTGGTGTTGAGTTCTTGCTGGATGTAATGCTTTAGAATTCTATCAAAGTTGCTTTTTGAAATAACAACAAAAACTGAAACTTTAGAAGTAATGTAAGTGAAACTCTGCGGAGAACTCTGTATGAATTCCCTTTCACCCAAAGCTTTGCCTTGCTTCATTTTGTTGACCTGCATCAAAGTGCCGTCGTTAATAACCTTATAGGCTTCAACAGCTCCTTTTAAAAGCACACACAAGTGCTCAGAGACTTGGTCTTTTTGGATGACTGTTTCGTTTTTATCAAAACTCCAAACAGTTAAAGCTCGGCATAGTTGGTTCTTTTCGAGTTCGTTTAATAACTTTAAATACTTCTTGATGTCTTCGAGTCCATTGAGCGAGCTACACAGGAATGCTAGTTCTTCCAGTGACCTTTTGGGGTTTTCTAGAGTTTGCACAGTTTGATCCAGTTGGGAGTTGTTAAGCATTTAATTTTATTAAAAGTCTAGTTACTCTATTTTAGATCCTTGCTCGTAGCCACTGTACTTGGACTGGGCGGGATGAGGACACTCTTCGTACTCAGTTATTTCTTCTTCACAGGTGTTCCAGTAACCTTTGTTTTGCAAGCAATTCACTGCAGAGTCAAAAGCTGATTTGCAAGGTCCAGGCACTTGTTTGACTTCTTCAAAGCAATCCAACATAACTTCTGCGTGGTTTTTGCAGTAAGAGGGATCTACTACTCCTCCGAAAGGCGAAGCTCTGCATAAGTTAAACACTTTTTTTACTTCTCCGCAAACATCAAAGGCTTTGATTGAGTGCAAAAACATTTGGGTTTTTTCTTCAGTACCCCAGTTTTTTTCCATTACATATTATAATCCTGAAGAGATTCTGATGGACTGGTATTTAGTTATTCTGATAAGAATGGTTATTTACATGTAAGAGTAGTTCTTGAGTATATACAACAAATAGTACCCTAAAACTATAAACAGCACCGTACAAAGCATGTAGGGAGCGATCTTAGGGTGTATTTTGGTGTGTGAAAACTTAGCTTTAGGTTTTTTACTGGGAGAACCATCTTCGTATTGCATAAATTACTAAGTAATGGCTCCGTATGTTTTATTCGCCAGTATTAATTAAAGCTTTGCATTAGAATTTACATATAGAATTCAGGGTCTTGCTTGAATTCATTACAGTTTCTGTCCGTTTTTTTGTTGGAGTCACAAAGACTCAAAAGATCTTCAGAAGCCTCTAAAAACTTAAACTTTTTAGAGGAAAAATACAAGGAGTAGTCTTCTGGGTCTACTTCAAAGGCTCGAGTCTTGGGTACTAGTGGCTCTGAGTCAATGGAGTTTTGCTCGAAACCAGTTGAAGACTCGAAGTCTGACTCGTGACAGTCGGAACTCTCGCTTTCGTCAGGAACCATCGCTGCAAAAGCTTTTTCAATACGCTCTGAAAACCTTTCATCTACACAACCTGTCATTTATAAATATAGATCACCATTTAAGCACTTTTAAACTGACCAAAACAGAATTTATAGTAGTTAACTACTAGAACTACTTCTACTCTTCCCAGAAAACCATTGCTTCTTAAGTAGGCTCTAAAGCCTTATTCCATCTTTCAAGCACCTTTTAAGCATATTTCGAAAAACTCCTAACAACTTTTAAATTAAACATATCGTTAAAATGTCAAGGATCGAAAACATCGAAGTATCTATGCGGTTCAGACCTCTGAACTCGCGTGAAAAAGAAGAAAGCGACCACTGCATTTGGGATGTGTCGAACAACACAGTTTCCCTAAAGGCAGACTGGGCCAACTTTCTTTTTGACCAGCGACGACTGACTGGAATTCCCAAATGCTACAACTACAGTAAGAACTAATTAGACTATTGCTTCGACGCAAAGCACTCCAACGAACAAGTTTACGACGCCATGGCCAAAAGAGTTGTTTTGGCTTCCTTGGAAGGCTATAACGGCACGATCTTTGCCTACGGACAAACTGGCAGTGGCAAGACCTACACCATGATGGGCAGCGAGAACTCAGAAGCTCCTCCAGACGAACGTAAAAGAAGCCTGTCTCCTTTCCCTGGGAGCCGCAAACGTTCAGTTTCTCCTTTCAAGATGAACAGAAGCTTCATGGGAGACAACTCTCCTGCAAAGCCCAAAGAAAAAGGAATAATTTTGCATGCTTTAGAGGACTTATACTCAAGCATCAGGAGTAACGAGAGCAAAGACTACACTCTTACATGTTCTTACGTAGAGATCTATAACGAGCAGGTTTATGACCTGCTAGTGGACTCTTCTCATTTCAAAAATGAAACTTTGGCCGTTAGTGAGGATCCTCACAGAGGCTTTTACATCAAAGGAGTTACAGACCACACAGTCAATTCTATGGAAGAAGTCCTTTCACTCATTGACAAAGGAGAAGACAACAGGAAGTATGCCGCCACTGCTATGAACCACTTCAGTTCCCGCTCACACACTATCTTCAGACTTAACGTTACTAGTGTGACTCACAAAGAAAACCGCACCACGGAAAGCATGTTAAACTTCGTAGACTTAGCAGGAAGTGAACGAGTTAGTAACTTAGCTGACAGTTCACTGGACCACAAAGCTAAAAGGCAGCGCTTTGCCAACATTGACACTTTGATAAACGAAGGCAAGCACATCAACACTAGTTTGTTTTACCTGTGCCAAGTCATAAACCGCCTTTCTAAGTCAGGTACTGTTTCTGAAAAGCACATTCCTTACAGAAACTCCAACCTTACCAAGATCCTAAGGTCATCTTTAGGTGGGAACTCGCTTACCTGCATAATTTGCACAGCTACTCCTGCACTTTCCCAGTTCGAAATGACTCTAAGTACCTTGCGATTCGGGGGCACAGCAAGCACCATTACAAACCAAGTTGCAGCTAACATTCGGTCCAACTACGACGCTGAAGTAATTGAAGCCTACAAACGGGAAATTGACCAACTAAAGTCAGAACTTCAAGAGGCTTTAAAGGGCCAAGCACAACAAGACGAATCTGCTAAAACCCAGTTACAAGAAAAACTCGAAAAGCTAACTCACATACTTTTCGACCAAAGTAAAGAATGTGCTGACGAAGCCAGCAAGCAAAAACAAGTTTGGGTGAACGGACCTGGAGACTTGATGCTTGACTCAAGACTCTCAGAAACAAAACAAGAAATCCAAGTGAAGTTCGACGAAAAGGGAGAGTTTGCACTTGAACGAATGAGAGAACTCAAAAGAGAAATCAAGAAAAGAGAAACAGAAATCGACAGCCTCAAAGAAGGCAAACAAAACCTACTAGACTCCAGAAACAACCTTAAAAACGACTTAAAAAAAGCACTAGGCTTATGCAAGGAGCTTTCTGACCAGAAACAAAAGTACAAAAACAAGTACAAAGACATGAAGAAGTTTTACAAAACCCTCGAAACCAAACTTTCTATCTTAGAAAAACAAGAAGGTTTAGAAAAACTTTCTTGCAACCAACTCCAACAACTCGAAACCTTCTTCTTCCACGCCCTTGACTCAGTTAAAAACGCCAAGTTCCACAGAAAGTACCAAGAAAAAATGAGCAAAATCAAGCCTATGCCACAAATCCCAGAGAGCCCAGTGAAGACTAGGTCGCTTAAACTCTGGAAGTCACTAGGTCTGAGTGACCCAGCTGACCTTTCAGATTCAGACTCGAACAACTCTTCAATGGACTTCGAAAGTTCTTTTTACAACACCAAGAAAAACAAAGAAAACGAGTCTTACGAAAGCCAGGACCTCAGTGCTCTTATGTGGGTCAATTTGTTAGACCAAGACAAAATGTCTCCTATTTGTGTCGAAGAAATCCAAACTGCTGAGTTCCCTTTCAGCGAAGTCTCTAACTTGGAAAAATAAACTAAGAGTAATAGTAAGTTAATTTTAAGGAAGTGGGTACTTAGGAAGAGTTATTACCCAGTCAAAATCAGACGTAACTTCAACTCGGGGACCTTTGCCTGTGACTTCAAGTCCTTCAGTTTCTATTTTCCTTTGTTTTTTAGGAGCTTTGTTAATTTCCATTTCTATAAGGTTCACTAAGTAGTCACACCTTTCCTGGATGTTAGCTTCAGTTCTCGTTTGTAGCCAAAAGTTAAACCTGAACTTTCCTAGTTGTTTTATTTGTGTGCGGATTTCGTCCCAGTTGCCGTAGCCAGAGTCAAACAAACAGCTAAGGAGGAACTTGTCTTCTTCAGTAGTGAAGTGGGTCACTTGGGGATCGTAAGAGTAGTCAATGCCTAACTTGCCTTCTTCCCTTTTCCTTTTGGTACTGAGTAAGTTTTCAATGTGCGCAAGTCGTTCAATGTCTTTTTCGCCTTGTTTGATTCGTTCTACTAGTTCAGCTCCGTTGGGCAGTTCTTCAAACCGGTTCCAAAACTCAGCAGAGTAAGTTTTAACTTCTTTCACACTTTTGGTGCCGATTTCTTGGGCAATCTCTTTGTAGCTGTCTCTGCCATACGTTTCACAGCCTTTTATGAAGTTGTTGAAGTCCTTTTTGGTCCAGTTTACAAAGCCCTGACTTAAAAGTTGTTTTTTGTACTGTTTGTCTTTTTCTGTGAACTTTTCAGGTTTGTCACTTGAAGAGGCCCGGGTAGTTCTTCGAGTTTTTTCGTTTAAATAGTCGTTCCACTTCTCTTCTTTGGTTTCTAAAGAATCGAGTTCTTCAGTGTTGAAGAACTGGTGGGGGTGTCCTCCTCCGTACAGAGCTCTCCAGCCTTTTTTCTTAGCCTTTTTCTTTTCTAAGTTATTATAGTACTTTTCTACGTCGTAAAACCCAGTAGTTTTTCTTTTGCGGGCACCTAAACTGATGTGTTCTTTTTTGACTTTTTTGTAGTCGTTTCCTTCGAACTCGTATAAAGAAGACCCGTCAAGTCGGAAGTTGTTTAGGTTAAAGGCTTCTTCTAGCTTAGCCAGTTCTTTGTTCATTTCTTGGGTTTTTTCTTCGGCGTACTCCAGGATCTGGTCAATGTCTTCTTCTAAAACTTCAGGTCCAGTGCTCTTTAGCACTTGCTGTGCTCCAAACTGCACGATTTGGTTCATTTCTTGGATACTAGGGCCTTTGTTTTGCGAAGCTATTGTGCCTTTTTGGATTACTAAGTGGTCCATTTTGAGTTTCTTTGCAGCTCGTTCAGCGATTTTTTCTTCGACTGTCCCTTCAGTCACGAACCTAAACACTGTCACCGTTCTGGTTTGTCCAATTCGGTGAGCACGGTCCATTGCTTGTATGTCTACTTGGGGATTCCAGTCTGAGTCAAAGATGATTACAGTGTTGGCTGAGTGCAGGTTGATCCCTACCCCTCCTGCACGTGTAGACAATATAAAGATGTTCACTCCACTGTCTTGCCTCTGGAACTCCTCTATCTGCATTTCTCGCCTCATGTACTGTGTGCTGCCGTCAATGCGGCAAAAGCGGTACCCTCTGTAATTGAAGAAATCTTCCAAGATGTCAAGCAGTCTGGTCATCTGGGTAAAGATCAAAAGCTTCCCCTTTTCTATGATTCGAGGAATGAGTTTGTCCAAGAACTTGAACTTCATACAGTTATAAATCAAGTGGTCCCCGTCTAGGTAAGGAGGCCCTTCTTCAACTCCGTCGAACAAGTAAGGGTGGTTGCAGACTTTCCGCAGCTGCATGATTGTGTTCATGAGTTGGGTTTTTTCGCCAAAGCCGTTTACTACGTCGATGTTTTTGGTGAGGATCTTTTTGTAAATGTCCTTTTGCAGGTCAGTCATTCCTAAAAAAACATAAAGTTCCTTTTTAGGAGGAAGTTTGTTCTCTACTTCTCTTTTGAGTCTTCTGAGCATGAAAGGCCTCAAAATTCTGTGCAGTTGCTTTATGAGGTTTTCCTGGTAGTCTTGGCTTTCTTTTGACAAGTCAAACCACTCGTCGAAGTTTTTGGCGCTCGAAAAGATTTGGGGCATCAAAAAGTTAAGCAAAGCCCAGAGCTCGTGCAAGTTGTTTTGCAGAGGAGTTCCTGTTAAGAGGAGTCTGTGTGTGCAGCTGAAGAGCCTCACTACTTGGCTTAGGACTGACTTTTCGTTTTTGATTCTGTGAGCTTCGTCTATGATTAAATACTCAAACTTGACTCCTTTCAAAACAGTTTTTTCAGCCATAGCAATTTCGTAAGTAGTCATGAGTACGTCGTAAGTAGAAGTTCTGGGGACTTTAGGTCTGAGCTGTTCCCTTTCTACTTGGTTTCCGTAAAACTCAAAAACGTCCAAAGAAGGACACCAGTACTTGAATTCCTTCACCCAGTTTGCCAAAGTGCTTTTAGGTACTATGATGATGTGTGGGTTGAGTTTTCCCTTGTGCATTGTGGCAAGCTGTGAAAGCAAAGATATCGTCTGGAGGGTCTTTCCCAAGCCCATTTCGTCTGCAAGAATGCCATTTATAGAACAAACGTGCATTTTGAGAAGCCAGTTCAGTCCTTCCAGTTGGTAATCGCGCATGGTGCCTCCTCGGATGTTAGAAGGCTGCTTTTCAAGCTTTATGGTGTAGAGAGACTTGTCTTTGCTCACTAAACTTTTTTCGTCCTCGTTTTCGGGCCCGTGGCGGCGTTTCGAGCCGTTTGGAGTGGGCGAGGGTGGCGAGTGAGAGTTCAGAGAGTGCGTCAGGACGTCTATTTGGTCCAGTAAGTACTGCAGTTTGGTTTGGGGATCTACCGTAAGGTCCATCTGGCGCTTTCCAATGTTGCTTTCTGGAAGGTACTCTGCGTCCTTGTCACTACCAGGCTCTTCTTCGCTTGTAAGTCCGCGTAACTCATGCCCTACTTCGCCCATTTTTATAAAGATTATTGGGTTATTAGAATTTTTTTGTTAGGTTTTAATCAATGGTTGACCCTAAACCCATTTTGTAAAAAGTACTTTGGGGCATAAACAGAAGTTTACTAATACTGCAGTTGCAAGTTGGGCTTCAACCCAGGATTCATTTATTTTGAAGAATCTCTAAAAAGAGGGATGCTTCCTCAAAATGGAACATTTATAATCTAGACTTGTTCTTGTGTAGTTAAGTTTGTAACTCTTAAAAACCTAAATGGAACCTGTGATAACATCAATACACGCCAGAGACTTTGCCCAGAAAACAATTGACTTGTTCAGAAAAAAAGAACCCGAACCACCCAAACCTCCCCAGCCCAAACAAGAAGTCCAGGGCCCAGACAGAACTATCGGCATCACTGACTACAAAAAATGGGAAACTTTCCAAGACGAAGACGAAGAAGCCACTAAAAAGCAGGCTGAAGAGTACGCTAAAACTATGTGTTCGCAAGACCACAGAAAAGAAATCGAACTTTTCGAAAGACCTACCCGAGAAAAACTAGACGCTGCCAGCACTTTCAAGCAACAAGGCAACGATTCTTTTAAGCAAAGCAACTTTTCACTAGCAGCTTTGTTTTACAGAAAAGGAATACTGCAGCTAGACTACACCTTTCCCGACACAAAACAAGAAGAAGAAGAGTTCAAACAAACAGAACTCTCACTCCACCTTAATATGTGCATTGCTAAGTACCATTTAGAAGAGTACGACGAAGCCCTTACTCACTCAGCCCAAGCTTTGAGAATCCACCCTAACCACCCCAAAGCTTTGTTCAGAAAAGCCCAAGTTATGTTTGCAAGGGACCTTTACGACGAAGCTGAAACTATACTGGAGAGTTTAGATGAGTCAAGTTCTCAACTCAAAGAAGTGATTCAACTCAAGAAAAAACTTGCTAAGAAAAGAGACAACTACAAAGACAAGCAAAAGGTCATTTACAAAGCTATGTTTAAAGAGTAACAGTTAAATAGATTTTAAATCTTTTTCTACCTGAGCTTTGCTGCTAATTTTTGACAGCTGCTGCGGGTCTAGTTTCTCGCCTCTTTGTTTCCTAGCTTCGAGTTGTTCAATTTCTTTTAACTTCTTCTTTAAATTCTTTTTCTTTTTAGCTAAACTAGCAGAAAGTTGCACTTCAGCCAGGGAACCTTCCTTGGGTTTAGCAGAAACTGCTGGTTCCGACTTAGGTTTCTTTTGGAGTTTTTTGCGTGACTTGGACTTGACTTGCACCCAAGAGTCAGGTTCTTTTGAAGGCTGTTTAGCTTCTTCTTTTGGGAGCTCCTTAACTTCTTCCTGAGAATTGAACCCAGGCGGGGGTTCGAAATTCCCCAAGAGCTCTGGAGTTTCCAAGGGCTGCTGTGAGTACAAAGGGTTCTTAGCTATTTGCTCTTTCCAAATGCTGAGGAGCCTGTCAGTGCACTGCTCAATGTGCTCGTTTATGTTTTCTTTGAGCACGTGATGCGCTGGGTTGTAAGGACAAATTTCGTAAAGATGAGCCTTTTGTGCTCTGTCAGTGCACTGAAAAAGGTGCGCTATCATCTGGTCAGGAGCCACAACGTGCTCTGAGTTATAAGGACATGTTGTGCTTTGGGTTCTCATATTTTCTATGGACCGCTTGTTAAATTTAGCTTGTCGAAGTTTTGCTTCGAACAGGTCGCAGAGAGGTTTATGGCACGGAAAAGATATTAGGTTTGGGTCTTCTTACACCTTTTCCCACAAAGCTACTAAGCGCACTTTCAAGCCAAATGTTCACAAGAAAAAGTACTGGAGCAACATTCTTAAGCGCCACTTAGAAATTTCAGTATCTACAAAAGCAATGAAAACCATCAAGAAAAAAGGGTCTTTTGACAACTACATTCTGCAAACAGACCCCAGAGACATGAGGTCCCAGTTAGGAATGCTTCTTAGAGAATACATGCAGAACAGACAAGCTGACCCTGACTGGGAAGTGCCTTACATTCCACACACTCGCAAAGCTAGAGTGTCCAAGCATGTCAAAGACCAGAAAAGCCTACGAAGCAGTGTGGATACCCCCTGAAATCAGACACACTGACCTAACCCACTTGCACTTTGACAGGTACGACCCCAACGCCCCACCCAGACCTGACTACGAAGGAGACCGTATCAAGAATGAAGACCCTGGTTTGAAGAAACTTGAGGAAAAGCTAAAAGTTCAGAAAGTCGAGCAAGGCAAAGCTAAAAATAAGTAACTTTCATAAAAAAGCGCTCCCGCCTGGGCTCGAACCAGGGACCTTTTGGTTAACAGCCAAACGCTCTACCGGCTGAGCTACGAAAGCAACTTAGTCTTTAATCCTAAGTGTTGCATTTATAGTGCTTAGTAGTAAACTTAACTCACCATAGCCTCATACCATATTTATGAAGCCTTTGGCAATCTGCTTGTTATACGGAGTGACTGCTACACTTATGAACATCACAAACAAGTTCCTTATATTTACCTACGAGTTCTCCTGCACTTTTATTTTCATGGCAGCTCAATACATGCTTTCCTTAGGGATTTACGAAGCACTCCGCAGCAAAGGCATGAAAACTATTCCACAGATTTCTTACCAGGACGCTTTAGACACACTTCCAGTGACTTTGTGCTTCTTAGGAAGTATTGTTTTTGGGCTTTCGGGAATGGCTTACGTGAACTTGCCTATGTACGTAGCTTTGCGCAAGTTGTCTACACTAGTGGTGTTTTTGATGGAAATTGGGTTTTCGCAGAAGCTCCCTGACAAATGGAGTTCTTTGGGGATCTGCTTGATTTCTTTAGGAGCTTTAGTTGCAGGGTCGAACGACTTAACAAGTGACTATTTTGGTTTCTTTTTAGTGTTTTTGGCCAATATTTGCACAGGACTGCAACTGCACTTAGCTAGACTTTTAAAACAAAAAAGAAAAAACTTAGGTGCGCTTCCGCAGTCGTACTACAACGCTATGCTAGGACTTCCTTTAGTTTGTATATTAGCATACTGCACTGAAGAACACATTTCTTACTCTATGCATCCCTACACTGGGCACTTAAGCTTTAAAATAGCTTTAGGATTGGCTTGCTTAGTGGGGTTCTTTTGTAACATAGCTGTATTCTTGTGTACAACCCACAACTCGCCTATGGCGACAACGATCACGGGTAACATGAAAGACGTTGTTTCGATGTTAGTAGGACTCTTTGCTTTCCCAGACGTTGAACCTACAGAAGCTTTTGTGACAGGACTTTTCTGCAGTATGTTGGGAGCTGCAGTGTACTCTTTCGGCAAAATCAAAAACAAAGCTTAATTAACATAAGTTAGCAGCAAGAAGAGTCTGGAGAGCTCACTTGTTGGTTTTGTAGGTTAAGGCCTTGGGACCGTCTTGGAGGTGTTTGGGGAAGTTTTTTTGCAATGCCTAAAAAGCACTCTTGGACGTTTTCCCCTGTCCAAGCTGAAACTTCGTAAAACACCAAGCTGTGTCTTTCAGCTAAAGATTTTGCAGTTTCCGAGGTTACTTTTTTTTCTAAGTCAGCTTTGTTGCCACAAAGGCCTATTATTACTGAGGGAGAGGCGTGAGTTTGGAGTTCTTTAATCCAGTCTTTTGCGCCTTCGAAGGAACTAGGGGAAGTCACATCGTATACTATAAGGGCTGCGCTTGCGCCTTTATAGTACATAGGGGTTAAGCTTTTGTACCTTTCTTGGCCTGCTGTGTCCCAAACTTCGAAGTTTATTTTCCTGCCGTCTTCTAAGTCCACAGCTTTTGTGTGGAAGTTGGCTGCTATAGTTGGTTCTGAAACGTCTAAAAACCTGTCTTG
Organism: Fabrea salina; assembly: GCA_022984795.1. Classification (NCBI taxonomy): domain Eukaryota; phylum Ciliophora; class Heterotrichea; order Heterotrichida; family Fabreidae; genus Fabrea; species Fabrea salina. The sequence goes on along the minus strand of JALIHJ010000038.1, from coordinate 79,511 downwards.
GACAAACCTGTGCACTACGCATGTTTTGCCCACGTTAGTGTTGCCTAGTATTACTAACTTGTATTGGTTAGTGCGGGACTCTACCATTTTTTGATTGCACACTCGAAACTTCTAGTAGTAAATTAAAGCCTTTGATTTATAAAGATGAAAAAGCCAAGTTCTTGTCCTGTACAGAGCTTAAACAAACTAGACCTTAGCCATATGCAACTGCTTCGTTCCATTAAGCAAAGTAAGTTGTACAAGAGAAGAGGGGTGAATGCACTTAGGCAAAACTTTTTAAGTAGAGTAGCAAAGGAATCTACTCTTAACAAGAAATTACACGACTTCAAGCTTTTTAAGTTACTCAACAAGTACGCTAACATTCTAGAGCTTAATGAAGTCCAAGTTGCTGTGTGGGCTCTTTTACTGGATCAAGCAGTTGACCAGTTCTTAAGTATTCCAAAACTACTGCTTTACACTGGCTTTACAGCAAAGAAGTACTTTGAAAAAGACTGCAGAGTACTAGAAGCTAAGCTCAAGCACTTAGTTCAGGGATTTGCTTTTAAATACAACAACTGGCTCCTAATGACAAATGCTACAGAGGACCTTTCTTTGCAAGCAATCAATGCTAAGCTTACTGAGTTATCAAAAGCTAGTGTGAAGCCTAGGCCTAGAGAAGGTTACTACGAAGACTTAGTTTCAAGTGTTATGCCTGAGAACGAACAGAAGTTTACTGAAGAATCAGAAGCTTCTACTGTGTGCGATATGGACAACCAGCTGGAGTACTTCGAAACAACAACAATGGGTGGTGAAAAACTCTCGCCCATTTATACACAAATTATCGAATAACTTGTATAAAGCTCCTTTTCATATTTAATTTCTCAAAGTACTTCAGAACACCCTAGAAATTGACTGGCCGAACTAAATATTGTTATAAGTTTATTAACTATTATTCTATTAAAAATTACTTTCTTATAAATAAAATTATGCCAGAAATTAGCTTTTTTGAGCTATTAGAAAAAACTTGCTTGTACTTTGCTTTCCAACGCAAAAGCCGCTCGAACACATTGCTGATCATTTTCAATTGTGTTCAGATCCTCCAGATATTTGCAATATTTATTCCAGAAGACGAAACCTCAGGGGTTCCCTGGGCTTATTACTACATAAGCAACTTTTGGGACATTTTAAAGGCACTCTCCAACCCAGTTCTGCTCTTAAGGCTCATGGGAGTCAATTTGTACTCTTCAATCGTGGTTAACTTTGTGCTTTTGTGCTTGAACTTAGTATGCTACTTCAAAGTGGCTCTATGGATTAAAAACTTAGACAGATTTGAGTTTAGGGACTTGTCTTCAGAAGACGACCACTCCTGGGTCATTAAACTCAAAAACTTTTCTAGGGTCCAAACCAGTAGTTTCCTACTCATACCCTTGCTATACAGCTTGTTTGGACACTTAAAAGCAATAACAGGGGGAAAAACTTTGTTTCCCATTTACTTGGAGCTAGCTTTGTTTGTAGTCACTTTTGTAGTGTACCTGCCCACTGTGCTTTGGGAAGAAATTCTGTTGCGCAACCTTAAATGGAACGACCAAAACGCAGACTCAGTTGCAGACCACAGAACCTTAGCTATAAAGTACGTTGTTATAATTATTTTGGTCTTCCAAGAAGCCTTTCTGCCGTACAAAGACTACCTCTACGAAAAACTAGTTCTGTACTTGGTGCTGGGTGTTGTTTTCCTTTATACCTTTTTAGTGAGAAGACCTTTCCATGCATTCCCACTCAACTACTTAGAGTCACTCAAAGGGCTTTTGCTTGTAGTTATTTCTTTAGTGATCTTCGCAGCTAAGGTAGCCCTTATAACTGACAAAAGTTTTTTTGCGCCTATCACAGTCTTGCTGACTTTTTCGGTGCTTTCAATTGGAGTGTTTATTACACTTAGAGAACTAGAAAACAAGTTCCCTTCTTCAGTAAGTAGCTTGTACAAGGTGGAACACTCCATACGCTATGTACTCAAGCATAACTCAAATCACTCTGAACTAGACCAGTTACTTAAAGAAGCGCTTGAAAAGTTTTACGACCACATTATCTTTATATGGGTGATTAACTACCTGCTTTCGAGTCCCGACGACAAAGACTACATAAAGTTCCTACTGAATCAGCTCATGAAACGGCCTAAGAGTCTTTTGATGCTTTCACAAGTTAACCGCTGCCAACTAGACGTAGAGGCTTCTTTAGCAAACAACGAACAAGAAGCAGAGTCTATAGGGTATGTGTCCACTCAAGAACAACTTGAACAAGTTTTAGAAAAAGACCGTTTGGTGTGCTTTGACTTAGCAAGTTTAATGGAAGCAAAGGAAAAGAACTTACTGAGTTTCAATGCCTTTGTAGACAAGCTTTTAAAAGCAGAAGCAACCATTGAAGACTGCAAGAATTCCTATGAAAGAATTGTCAAAAAAAGCACTTCAAAAACCCACCCTACTGTTTTTAAGTATTATCTGGGTTTTTTGCAGTCTATTGTTAACTCTGACCATTTTGAAAACATTAACTTGCAGATGAAACAAGCTAAGGATACCCTAAATGCAAGACGTAAAAACATCCATGACGTACTGTTTTGTGACTCTAAAAACTTCTTAGTGAAGGTGAGTTTAGAAAAAGAAAACTTCGGCAAAATCATTTACGTTAGGAACAGCGGGATTCTTGGGTACAGTGAAAGCGATTTATTAATGAAAGACTTTAAAGTTTTGATTCCTCAACCAACTAAGAGGCATCATGACCACTGGTCTAAGAAAATAGCCAGGTACAGACACAGGCACTCCTTTTACTTTGGAGTTCATTCTTTAGTTGTTTTAACCAGTCAAAGTTTCTTAGCAACCATTGACTTAAAAGCTAGAATCATTCTAGACAGTTCAAACTCACTTTCTATAATGCTTGCTGCTAAGCCCAACAATAAGCATATTGACTTTGCTATGTTTGACTACGAAAAAAAATGTGAAGTCACAGGGCTTACTGAAGGGTTTAGTAGGTTCCTAAAGCAAGAAATAGGGCTAAGTCACCAGTTTATAAACCTGTTCAAAGAATTCAAGATTAGGAAAGAAGTTGAAGTTGGTTTGGAACTTACCCAAGCAATTACTTGTCTAGGAGAAACTATGAGTATAAGAGTTGACGTTTTTCACATCTTCAACTCGTACCCTTTGAAAGTGCTTGGCCTTTTCAGATGGACAGGAGAAGACTGGGTAAGGTCCAGTTATATATCAGACCCTAATGCCAAACGCAGAGAAGGAACTTCTTTGTACCAAGAAAAACAACTTAAACGGAATATGTATGAGTCCATAGTAAGTGTCACAATAAGTCACTCCGAAAATAAAGGCTCACTAACATTAGACAACACTTACCACACTAAAGGCCTTGACTCAGAAACCAAAGCAAAATTCAAGAAAAGCAGAAATGAATACAAAAGTTTAATTTCGAGTTTAAACAAAAAGGCAGCAACTGCTAGGATTTTAATGCTTGCAATCATAATTGTAAGTTTTGTGCAAAGCATAATATGTTACTCAATTCTCAAAAACGACGTCAGAGGACTTGAAGCAGAATTGGAAAACATGAAAGGCACCAGTAGACGGCTTTTAGCAGAGTCTGCAGACTTTTCTAGAGACCTCCAACTAATATCTGAGGGGTACGAGTGGTCAAGCACCTCTGAAGAAGTAGTTCAGGCCCTTAACAAAATATCAGCTGACTTAAAAAAAGCTTCGAAACACTTTTACGAAGAAGCTTCTGAAATAAACTCTGAAAGTTTTACTCAAAGAGTAAACGAACCCCAGTTCTACTGGGTAGGCTTCCAAGACGGAGACTTTTCTGAAGAGTTCGTTACTTTATCTGACCTGTTCGGAAAAGTATCCAGCAACATACAGAACCTAAATGGCTTAAAAAGAATTCACAGAAACAGCACAGAGTTCATTAACTTATACACTAACTGTCCCAAACAAGCTTTAAAACAAGTAAACAACACCATTAAGCCCTACATTGAAATTAGGAACCAAATAAGCAAAAGAAAAATCGAAAGCTCAATTTACTTTGTTTTGCCTGCAGCAAGCTTTGTGCTTGTGGTGAGTATGGTAGTTATTGGTTACTTCATTTACAGAATCGAAAGGTTAAGGAAAGGAGTTTGGAGCCAAATCGAAAGTATTCCTGAAAGCAAGTTTGCAGAGAAGAAAAAACTTGCCTCTGAAAGGCTTTCTTTAATTCATGACTTCCATGAGTTCTCAGAGTCCAAATACAAAGCTGAGAAGGAATTTAAATACAGAATGCACCCTGCTGTGAAAAGACTCGCACTGGTATTTGTTTTTATGTGCTGCTTAGAAACAGCTTATATCTCAAGCTTTTACTATCAGTTTTACTACGAGATAAAAGACCGAGTTTTGCAACTCCCATACAAAGTTGAAAATGTTGGAGTACTGCTAGCAGACCTAGAGCTAACAAGCTTTTGGGTTAGAGAAGTTGCTTTGCAAGACTCAGACCAGCACTACTCAAAACTAGTCAGAACCAAAAAGTTTGCAGTGTCTCCTTTAAGTGAAGCAAAACACCAAATAGAGTCTCTGAAGTACTGGAAAACCCACTTGCTAGACCTTCAGTTTTTAGAAACTGAAAACCAAGAAATATTTAGTATGATGTTTGAAAGTGCTTGCTCTGAGTGTCTGAACCACATGAAAAAAGGTTTATATTACTCACTTTTGGAGTACGAAAAGTTCATTGAAAACATGCTAGCAGAAATTGAAAACGGCCTTAGGTACCAAAGCATGTACCAAAAGTTCTTTTTTATTCAAAATTTTCAAAAAGAAATCATTTCAGCACTGGACACTTATGTTGACAAGTACACAAAGAGAACCTTTGAAAACATCGAAGAAGTATTTCAGTTAGTTGTTTTGTGTGTTTCAACTTACTCACTTTTCCAGTTAGTGTTTTTATTTACAGTCATGAACATCAGCTTATCCAAAGCCAAAGAACTCATAAAAAATGAGATTGAGTTCATTGAGTTGTTTTCAGTAGACAAGCAGACTTTGTACAGCAGCATTGCCAAAGATTACACTTAAGTTTAATTCCATTTTAATAAAATGAGTGTGCTGCGCAGAAGCATTCTGAAGAAGATTCCAAAAAGAGGAGGAGGGCACGACCACCCTGACTTTCCTTTCGCAGGGTACTACAAGCACAAGCGGTACATTTCAATCTTCGACACCAACATGTGGGTGTACGACGGAATGCAGCCTGAGTATATTGTGGACCAACAGCTGCCTTACATGACTGGAACTACTATGTACACTCACAACTTCATTCTGGTGCAACTGGCCCCTATTCTATTTGGGTTCTTGATGGGAGTGGTGGTTTACAGCAACTTCAAGCGGCCCTACAGGCAAACTGTAATAGACAAGGAAGATGACAACGTAAGGAGGGTGCTTAAAAGGTTTAAAGAAGAAAAAGTCTTCAGTAGACCCCACCCTCTCGGCCACATGCATGACTACAAGTCCGAGGGCTGGGAACTCAAAGCCGAGAACTGGGTTTATAAGAGGTACGGACTTTAAGATAAATATGAGTCAAGCAATAGGCATTGTAACTAAAGTTGAAGATGAAACATTTGAAGTTTACATTCCAGAGATCGACCGAGTATTACTAGTAAAAAACACCAAAAAACTCCAAGTTAACAAACTTGACCCTGTAGAGTTTAAAATTAGAAACCAAAGTTACAAGTTCAAAGGGAAGTTCGGGAAATTTACAGAAGCTAAAGCAAAGGTACTTGAAGAAAGACCACTAGACTACTTAGTCCAGCCACTTGCAGACAAAACTCCTAAGGTGTCTATTCCCAAGAAACTATTTATAGCTGGAAGCACACAAGTAGGATCAGAAGTACTGCTTTACAAAACATACGAGGGCAAAGTTTTCAAAGTAGTTCCAGTTGATTCAGAAAGCAACTACCCCCAAACTGTGTGCAAAACTAAACTTCCGATCCTTTCTTTGCAAGAAGAATTTAAACACAATCCTATAATCCAGCAAAGCATCCAAGAAATGGCTAAAAACTACTCAAGCTGGAGGCCTTGCAGAGGTGATGGAAACTGTTACTTCAGAGCAGTTGGAGTGTCTTTAGTAGAGCACTTTGCAAGAAGCACTTGTCCAATTTACCAGTTAAACAAGTTCTACAACTGTTTGCAAGCTAAAGAAGGAGTTTATGGTCCCATTGCTAACTACACCCAAAGAGAAAAGTTCCTGGAGTTGCTTGCTTACGTTTATAAACTAAAACTCCATAGTTCTGAAACAGCTATCCAAGAAGTTCAGAACTTGTTTCAGGACTCTGCACTAGACCAAGTTTTGGTTTCAGAAATGAGGACTTTAGCCTACAACTATTTAATTCATCACTACAAGTCTCCAGAAATCAGTTACTTCATGAGTGACTGTATTGAAAGTGTAAGTGGAAACATTTTGGAGTTTGGAAAGGAAGCAGAAGGAGTTGTGTTTTACTGCATGGCAAAAGTACTACAAGTGAACATCACTCACATAATCATGGACCGTTCTTCCCTTTCAAAAACTAAATTTGAGTCTGATAACCCTGTAGCTGAGCTGCACGTTTTATTGAGGCCAGGACACTATGACATACTTTACCCACAAGAACAAGCAAACTCAGACAACAGTAGTTTTGGAAATTCTCACAAACTTAGCACTTACGTGGGCCAGTACGTAAGCCACATGCATTATCTCTACTATAACTTGTATCTTTTAGCTCAAAGCAATTCTTTACCATTTGAAAAACTCGATCCTAACTTCAGAAAAGCAGTTTCTGACTTTCACAACCAATTCAGAGATTCTAAAAGTGCTTCAGTCAACCTGGAACAGTCGATTGCCGACTCAGAAGAAAAGTTTAGTCAATTTCTTAGAAGCAACGTCACTGTAATTCTTCAGCATTGCGATTATTGCCTTGCTGAATTAGGAACTGTGCAGTTGGGCTGTAGTCACAGGTTTTGCGAGAAGGATGCTTTTGAGTTGCTTGGAAAGGCTACAAATTGGTTGTTTGTGGTGGATCCCTCCGAAGGAATGGATCCTGTGTGTTTGATTTGTGGAGTTTTAATGACTCAATGGGATGTTAAAAAAATACTAGGGGACTCCTACGAGCATTATTACCTTCAAATGAAGGAAAGAACTAAAACTACTTACAAGTGTGGTTTATGCGAACAAAACTTAGAAGCAGAGTCTTTTTCAGAAGGCCACTTTTGCTTATGCACAAACTGCTTAAAAGACATTTTAGAGGAAAACCTTTTGTGTCCTGCATGTTTTAAGTTCACCTATTCAAAGAATCCTCAAAAGTCCAGATGCTTCATTTGCAAATCTACTAAGTACTCTGAGTCTATAGTTTGCCAAAGTCACTATTGCTGTGAAAACTGCGACTATAAGTTGTATCAAACTAAGCTTTGTGTTTGTGGAAGAGAACTTAACCAAGAAGAATTACTTCTGCTGAACTTAAAGCATAAACCACAGTGCTCGCACTGCCAGTCTTACCAAACTCAACTTAGAGATTGCGGGTGCCAGCTTTGTGAAGAGTGTTTTCAAAGCTCGATTAGTCAGAACGGAAGTGTGTGCTTTGTCTGTAGTAAGCAACTGCAAGAAATCGACATTGCTGAGTTACAAAAGTTGTATTTGGACGTTCCTCCAGTGAAAGCCTGTAATATATGCTTCCAAGAATACCCAATGAACTCCATGATTACTTTAGATTGCGAGCATTACTTTTGCAGAGACTGCCTTACTACTTATTTTTCAGGTGAAATTAGGAGCAACAAGTCAGAGATGTTTTGTCCCAATGCCTGTGGAATTCCAGTGAATCCCCATATAGTTCAAAACTTAGTTAGTGAATCTGACTGGGATTACTTCAATTCCCAAAACATAAAAAAGAACCTTAAAATCAGTGAGTGCCCCCAGTGTAAGTCTGTATACGAAATAGATAACATAAAAGTTAGGTGCTTTAACTGCAGAAAAAAGTACTGCTTTAAGTGCTTAGAGTATCCTCACGAAGGTTCCTGTGACAAAGTTGCCGTTAAAAGGGTAATTGAAAGCTACGAAAAAGAAGGCAAAGAGTTTTCTCAGTGTCCAGGCTGCAAAACTCCTTATCTTAAAGATGAAGGTTGTGAACACGTAACTTGTGCAGACCCTACTTGTAAACTGGAGTTTTGTTTTCAGTGTGCTTGCATTAGACAACCCACCTTAGTGCATGGGAACCATTACCACAGACCTGAGTGCAAGTTTTACTCTAGTTACTCAGGCAAAGATGCATTTGACTCTAAATGCTCTGAATGCACTAAGCAAGGAACAGTCTGTGCTAGACCGCCAAGACTCAACAGACCAAGGAAATTCAGTGACTTCTAATAACTAAATATGCTGCGCAAAAGCTTACTGAGGCTAGAAAAAGCTGGAGCTATTGAAAGCAGTATACTGTCCCAGCTGAAAGCAACTCCGCAAAGAGACGCATGGCACTTTTCAGAAAAACCCCTTCGCTGGACTGTTGCAGAAGTGAACGTAAGATTCATGTAGAGATACACTCAAGCTTACTCGCTGGGGCTTGCAGAGATGGGACTTAAACCTGGAGACAAAGTAGCTTCTTGGCTTACTTGTGACGAGTTCCCTGAAACTTTAGTACTTCAAATGGCAGCTGCTAGAGCAGGCCTTCATTTACTCAGCATAGGAGAACTAGCAGAACTAGAGCCAGCCCTTAAAGAAGCCAAAGCTTTATTTTTGTCGCCTTGGAAAGCCATTGACCAGGACTACAGAATTGACTACGTGCTTAAACTTGTGCCTGAAATGCGCCAAACTTACTTTGGAAATGTAATCAAGACGCAAAACTTCCCCAACTTGCACCACGTTATTCAGACCAGCCATACCACCATTAGGGGTTCTCTTAAGATGAAGCAAATTCCAGTGTACTCCTACAGTGAATCCAATCCGTTGCACAACTTCGAAGTTAAAGGAGAGAGTCCAGTGTTTACTTACAAAGACTCGACTCATACCCAAGAGTCACTTACTGAGTTCACAAAAGGCCTGTGCGAAAAGCTGTCCCTGGGCCCTAGAGACATCCTTATCAACGCACTCACCCATAAACTGCCTTTGAGCTTTGCCTGTGCAACAGCTCCAGGACTCTCTGGAGTTAAGTGCTTAGTAACTGGAAGACAAGACCCCATTGCTGAGAACAACCAGCAAAAAGCCAAAGCACTTGTGATCTCGCCCGACCGAGCTAAACTCATCCAAGAACCAGGCGAAGTAGAGCAACTAGTAGTGGCAGCCACTAACCAAGAAGAAATCGACCTGACGCATAAACTCTTGCAACAAAAAGGAGTTAAGCCCAAAGAAGTTATCTCCATCAACCCAGTTTCACTCAAAGAAACTTAAGTTTAAACTTTTTTAACTATCTGGACTATGTCTTCGTCATGGAGAACGTGGTCTTTGCCTACCTTTTGTGGGTAGTGCTTCACAGAAGAGCCCCAGACAAGTGCGTACTTGAATTCTTTCATGATCTGCTTGTGTAAGCGGTTGCAGAAGCTTTCTATAGAGCACTTAGCTCTTGGAAGAACTACAGGTTCTTCGTAGTCAGGTGCTAGTCCTTTAGGCTTAGTGTAGATTCTGAAAAGGTCTAGTTTTTCCCAAATGTACTCTACAAGTCCTTCTAAGTTCCACCTGTTGTGTCCAGATACAAAAATAGAGTTAGGCAACTTGCTTAAAACTTCTAGTTCAGGCATAGTGATTTCGTCTACTTTGTTGAGGATGTAAATCGCCGGAATGTAAGCTCTGTTGCCTTCCAACACGTCTATCAAGTCGTCAGCTGTTGCGTTTGACTTAAGAGTAACGTCTGCGTTGGGCATTTTGTACTCCTTGCAAATAGTAGCAATAGTTTCGTCAGACAGTTTAGGAGTAGGATTGGCTCTAGTTACGTAAATACCACCCTTTTCCTTTTTCTTAACAGTGATTTCAGGTGGTTTTTTGTTCAGGCGAATTCCAAAGCCCTCCAGCTCCCTTTCAATGATGATTTTGTCAGTCATAGGACGAGTGGCATCCAGAACTATCAGAATCAAGTTGCAGGTTTTGCCTACTGCAATTACTTGTTTCCCCCTTCCTTTGCCGTCTTTGGCTCCTTCAATAATTCCTGGCAAGTCCAAAAGTTGGATTTTGGCCCCTTTGTGCCTAACTACGCCTGGAATGCAGGTTAGGGTAGTGAACTCGTAAGCTGCTACTTCTGAAAAGGTGTTGGTGAGGTTGTTCAGAAGGGTGGACTTGCCTACTGAAGGGAACCCTATCATGCCTACTCGTGCGTCTCCAGTTTTTGACACGTCAAATCCTTCACCACCTCCTTTGCCGCCTGACTTGGCTTGCTCAAGTATTTCCCTTTTGAGCTTGGCTAGTTTGGCTTTGAGCAGTCCTAAGTGGCCTTCGGTAGCTTTGTTTCTTTGAGTGCGGGCGATTTCTGCTTCGATTTCTGCTATTTTTTGTGCTTGACTCATATTTTTATAGAGCTTTCTGGAAAAGCTAGCTTAGTTTTAACTAGTAGCTAACAGAATATAAATGAAGATTACTAATGAACTACTACGCACCAAAATAGAGGAACAAGGTTACTCCAGGTACTTCGGAAACGTGCTTCCAGTTTCATTCCATGAGTCTTACCAGAAAAACTTAGATTTTAGTGATAAAATAATTCTGCCTAAGTCAGTTTTGCTGGACATAAAACGAAGAAAACCTAAGTTGCCCATTGCTTTTGAAGTGTACTCAGAAAGACGCAAGAAACAAAATCTTTTGTGCGTTCCTTTCGAATTCACAGCACCTGAAGGGTTCATATACTTGCCTCAGTGGATGTACTTAAAACTCGGTTATAAAACCTTCAGGTACAAACGACCTGCTAAGTCGGGTTACGGGCTGTTTCTGCAATACCTCCCTGAAACTCTACGCAAGTGCGAAAAACTCTATGTGTACACCTCCAAAGAAGTCTCCAAAAAAAGCTTGCTGAAAAGCCTCAGATTCTACACACTTGTGTCTAGGGACTTAATAGTTCCAGTTTTAGACAACAACGAAAAAAAGTTTGTAAAAGTAGTTGACTTAAAGCCTCGGAGTCTGTGTGTGATTAACGAAGAAACCAGAGTTAAAATTGTAAAGGACAAGTTAACCATTGAAGAAACTTACTTAGGCCCTGGAAAGTTGCCTCAAGAAACGAGCAGTCCAAAAGTTTTAGAAAATAAACTAATTACTGGTGACCAGGTTGCTGAAGAGCCCCAAGTTCCCCGGAAACTAGGCATCTATGAAATCGACCAGGATCTTCCTAAGGTCCCTAAGTTCCTTAAAGCACTTCAAAACAAAGGAAAAACGCGCTTTTTTCTGCCTGAAATCAAAAAAACTTCAGTGCCAAGCAAAAGCCACCCTAACCACGGAACACTCTTACCCAAACTTAAAGAAAATCTAGGCCTTAAAGTAACTCGGGCCAAATACTACAAACAGTACTCAAAACACAGAAAACAAAACAAGTCCCAAGAGTCCTCCAAACCCCTCAAAAGAGACATAGGCATCAACTCTAACTTGGGACACAGAGAAAACTCCTGTTCAGAGTCAGAACTCAGCACAACCCTTCCTCCACTGTACGACTACTTACTAAGAAATAACTGAAGTTTAACTTAGCCAATTAAGGGAAAGCTTTTTTAGTCATGATGTTATAGAAGTCCTCAGCAGTGACCTGTCCATCTCCATCAGAGTCGGCTCTTTCAATCATTTCCATGAGTTCCTCGTCAGTCATGGTTTCTCCTAACTCTCTAGCTACTCTTCTGAGGTTCTTGATGCTAATCATACCGGTCTTATCGTCATCGAAAAGACGGAACACCTTGTTGATGTCTTCTTTGGTGTCCTTGTCGCTCATGCGAGCAGTCATCATGTCCAAGAACTCGTCGAAGTCAATAGCTCCTGACCCATCTTTGTCAAGGTCAGAAACCATTTGGTAGATAGTTTGGTTTTTGGCTTCGAAGCCAAGGGACTGCATAGCAGTTTTGAGTTCCCTAGGGTCAATGGTTCCTGACCCATCTGTATCGAAGAGGTCAAAAGCTTCTTTTATTTCTTCGATTTCGTCTTCAGTGAGGCCGGGGCGCTCATATTGCTTAGGGTTGAAGGCCTTTTGTTGAGGACGTCTTCCAGCCATATTTTAGTATACAGTTTTTTAAAATTTTCAAATTAAGAATTTGAAGAACGCAAGTAACTAATTAAATGGACGAGTTCCTTGAAAGTCATATCAAGAGAGAAAAGGAATCTTACGCTGGGGAAGCTGATACCTATGGAAAGCACCTAGAAAGTAAGCAATAATCAGTCACCCTTAAAAGAAGGCTTTACTTAGGCCAGATAGAAGAGTCCCAGCTGCTTTTTATGCCCAAGCGTTCTCAGAGAGACTGGAAAACGACTTTGCAGGACTTAGTTCCTGGAATTGTAGGTGCTACTTAGGCTTCTTTGTGGTTGTTTGGAATTTCAGTGACTTACACATACCCTCGGGCTATAAAAACCTTTCGGTACTTGTTTCCTAGTGTGAGGAGCTTTGTGCTGATTCACCTAGGAATAGCTCCCATGATGATGTTTGTGAACCTGAACTTACTAGGAGTCTTCAAAGGACTTAGCTTTTACTACTACGACAAAATCACAGGGGGCACCCAAACTTCTTTGCTTAATGAACTGTTTGAAGAGTAATAAAATGGGAGTTCAGGTAGAAACCATCCAGCAAGGAGACGGAGTGAACCAACCTGCACGCGGAAAAAAAGTCCGAGTGCACTACGACGGGTTTTTGCAAAATGGAACTAAGTTTGACTCTAGCAGGGACAGAGGCCAGCCTTTCGAGTTTAGATTGAACGGCCAAGAAGTAATTAGAGGCATGGAAGAAGGTGTGGCTCAGATGACTTTGGGACAAAAAGCTAGACTCACTATCACTCCTGACTACGGATACGGAGCCCAAGGAGTGGGTGGAGTCATCCCCCCCAACGCTACTCTCATCTTCGAAGTAGAACTTCTAAGCTTCAACTAATAAATATGAGCGTAACGTACGTTCTCAGAGACGAGTACCCGCGGCAAGGGCTTGAGATGATCATATCTGGAAGGGACCGGCCTCTGTACTTTAGAAGGCCAATCATTCCTTTGCTCCAACCGCAGATTCCAGAGGTGCTTATGCAGTCACAACCTGAAGATCAAAAACGAGAGGAATCAGTTGAAAGTGAGTTTAACAAAAGCATAGCTGTGCAAACTGTCTACAGAGAAAGCGAAGCCCAAACAGACCCTTACTCGCCTGAATACGAAGTAGCTGAAGGACACAACCCAGAAGTGCTGTCTTTTACTTACTTCAAATACGGGAACGGGCTGCCTGTTTCGATGACTGAGATGGAACTTATAGAACAAGCACGGGAAAAAAGACTGTTTGAGTCCATGCTGCCTTCGAGCACAGACGAAGCGTGCTTTGCTTTGAGGAGGAAGTTGATGGACGAGCAAGAATTCAAAGAGTGGGCTAAAAGAGAAAACGACATTAAAAAGATCCAAAACGAAAGACTTAACTTGCTGCACACTGCTTTACTAGACAGAGAAAAAGAAAACGAAGAAAGGGACGCACAACGCGTTGAAGAACAAAAACTCAAAAAAACCGAACAAAAAGACAGAGCTCTTGTCAAGATCGGCAGGAAACGCATTAAAGTGCTCAGAAAGATGTACAAGGAAAGAAAAGCTGCAGACTTCAGAAGCACCAAAAGAGACATTATTGAAGAATACGCAGACTATGGAAGTGAGATCTACGCTGGAGTTACTAGGAAAGGCTTGGGTCTGGACAAACTTGCAAACAAGTACGAAATACAACCTGACTTACTCACTACTTACGAAGGTCTTAAGTCTTTAAGTGACACCCTTCCTGAAAGAGTGCTTAAAACCACTGTAAGCATTAAAGCTGAAAAACAAAGAATCGAACGCTCTTACAACCGCAAGGAAATGAAGCACCGCTCTGCACTCTTCACAGCACAAAAAGCCATAGACGAGGAGTACAAAGCCCCAAGCGAAATGTCTGACTCAAAAGGCCAAATGAGACAGTCAGTAGGTGACGTAAGGTGGCGTCCTGAAACTCCAGAAGTAAAAAGCACCCAGTCTGACGAAGAAGAACGCAGAAACATAGCTGTGGTACTGCTTCAAAGGCTCCTAAGAGGCAGAGCTATCCAGAACGTAATGCACGAAGGCAAAGAAAAACGCCTGGACTTAATAGCTGAACTAAGACGCACCGGGGAAATGATAGAACTTACTGAAGAAGAACAAGAAAGAGCTTTGCTAGAAGACTACAAAGAAAGACTCACAGACGGGATGATAGAAGCACTGCAAGGAGAATTCATATCTGAAACTCTAGACGTGCTCAGCAAAGAACTTGTGCGTCTCAAGCAAGAAAGAAAGATTACTGCTATTGTGAAGCACGCAGAAAGAGAAAGGAGGATGAAAGAATGCGAAGAGTCAGGACGCAGACAAGCCGAAGAGGTAATGAGGGCCCGACAAGACGCTCTTTTCAAAGAAATCATGGACACCCACCAAGGCACAGTGGACTCTTACCTGCACTCTATTCTGCACAACTCTGTGCAGGAAGCAGCTACTAACCAAGCCCAAGAAGAAGCCCAACTCAGGGCATTCCAACTAAACCGCATAGTGGACACTCTGGAAGAAAGACTTAACCGTCCAGAGATGATTGCAAGGGACTTAGTTTCTAGTTTCTTGATTCCAGAAGTGGAACGCTCTAAGATCCAACGGCAAGTAAGACTAGAAGAAAAAAGACACCTATTGGCAGCTAGGCAGTTCTTGAACGAAGCTGCAAACAAAGCTAGAAAAAATGTCAAACATTACGGTTAATTTCTAATGAAATCTTCTGAGATTAAAAGGTTGTGCTTCACGTAAAACTTAATGAGAGGCAAGAGTTCCTCTAAAAGGGCTTCTTGGAAAGAGCCTGAAGAGTACGAAAGGATCTTAATGGTGTGTTTGGGCAAAAGTGACCACTTAACTTCTCTGACCAACTCAATTACTTTTTTAGGTTTCAGCGACTTTGCTCTGAGTTGGATGAGTGAACCTAAGGCCACTCCGAAAGAGTGAGGAGTCCTAGAAAGCTCTTCTAGACTTGGCTCTACCTTAGGTTCCAAAAGCTTCAGCAATGACTCTGAGTCTTTGGGTTGCTTAGATATAAGGTGAACTAGTTTCACAAAGGATATGCTATCTAGTAAGTGGGTTTTGTTGTGTAGTTCTTTGTAGTAACGATCTACTGGCTCTTCAACTAAGTAAAGTGAGTTCACTACGTCTACGTAAACGTTTGGGTCCCAAGAAGCGCCTTTGGTCCTAACTAGTGTTTTGATATATTCCTTGGAGGGCTTGTTTACCTTTAGAGACTCTTTGGAGTTCCTAATCAATTGTGTGAAACTCAGAATGTCTTTGTTTTCGTATGTGTACTTCAAAGAACTTAGGAGTTGGCGACTTTTAAAAGACCTTACTATCATTTTATTAAACTCTGTGTGAAAAGTCGTCTTCGAAGATTTGCACTCCAGCTTGAACAAGGGCAACTACACACTTTGTGATGTTTTTAACGTCATCTATTCCAGAGTGATGTCTTCCTTGGTGTTCTATGTTAAGGGCTTTGAGGGCTTCCATCATTCCTCGGCCTAGTGGCATTACTTTTTTCAAGTTGATCCATCTGTCGAAGTAACTTGGAACAGGAATTCCTTTGTAAGAAAGCTCTTTGGGCAAACAGGTTTTTAAGTCCCAGTCTCCACAAGTCAAAAAAGCAAAGTTGGTTCCAACAAAGTTGCTTAAAAACTCATCAAAACTAGATAAAACTTCTTTGATTGTAGGGGAGTCTTTTACTGTTTCTTGAGTGATTCCTGTAAGTTCTGTACAGAATTCTGATATTTCTGGAACCACTTCAGGAAGCACGTAGGAGTGAAATACTTTTTCTACTTCTAGTGTTCTGCAGTTTAGTGCTTGAACGGGGAACTCAATTATTTCTTGACAAGGCATTCTTCCTGTTCTCAGACAGTTAGCCTCAAAGTCCAGCACCAAAATGTAGTCTAGGTCCAGGAACTGGGAACCGTAGTTGGGCTCCTTGTGTACTCCGTCTACTATTAAGCTTTTAAAGTACTTAGGGTGCAGGAATCCACTAACCCCACTTGTAAGCACTACGTTGTTATCTGAAACATAAAACTTAATTCCTTCCTGCATTGCCAAAGGCATGTTTACTTCAATGAACACGTTGCAGTTAGCCCTTGCTCCACTAATAACTTGTCCAGGCATTCCAGCTGCTAGATGAATATGGTTCCGATTCATTCTGAACAAACCTCTTTTCAAAATACTGGTTAAAGCACTTTTAGTTGTTCCGTGGATAACTGTAGGGAACTCATTGAAGTCAGTGATTTCCCTGAGCAATTTATCTTCACTTACTGAGTTTATTGTGTGGCCTTGGTTTGCGCGTATACACAGTTCCCCTGCTTGCTCCGTGAGCTTGAAGCGTTTTTTGTCGTTGGTTTCAACTACCTCTCTTACTTGTTTAATAGTATAGTTGGAAAACTGGTGTTTGGACAAAAGTTCTGATAAACTCACATAACCTTCTGGAGTCATATTGAGTCCAAGGTCTTGAGCTCCGTGACGCAAAGCCCAAGACAAGAGCTTCGAAAGCTTTACCATAGGAGTGTCATTGCCTCTTCTTCTTCCTCTTCTCATCTTTATATTGAAGTATTTCAAAGGTATGCAAAAGCACCAATAACTCTAGTAAATATGAAAACAAACTAGCCCAACTCTCCAGGGAACTGGACCATTTATAATCTTAAGGATTTAACTGGAGTAGATTATTAAATATTTGAGATGGAAGAAAAAACAGAGTTATCTAGTTTCTTAGAAAGTTTTAAAAGCAATTTCAAAGAAGTCAACACTGCGAGCTTGATAGGGAAACTGCAGGGATGCGAAAGGCCACGTCTAGGGTTATTATCATCTCGCGAAGCTTACAGAGACGTAGGGCCAGACCCTCGAGTCTTGCTGGAACCCCCCACGAGTGACGAGGATTCTGAAGACGCACCTCGCTTTCCTTCAGTGCGCAAAGTAACAGAAACCATTTTGGACTCCCACAACACCAACATCACAGTTGAGGCTGAAGCCCACTCATTTCACCTTCCGGCACTGATTTTTTTCAACTTAGACTCTCATATGACCCACCACATGTTGCTTTCAGTACTTACTAAGCTCAGTCCTGGGCTTGTCCGGGTTCACAACGTAGATTTTTTCTCAGTTGGCAACTTCATACACTGTGCTATTGCTTACTTCCGTTGCTATGCGGAGGCAAAAACCACTTACGACCGTTTGAGAGGCTACGAAGAAAAAGGTCTCCTGAACTCAGTGATATACAGAATCCCAGGAGCCCAGCAAAACATTAGCGTGAGGTGGTTCATAAACAGGGTTTTAGAGCCAAATTTGGAGTGGACAGGTTTAATCCTCAGAGGACTCAGACGCAACATTACAATAGAGAGTCTAAGACACAGATTTGGCGAACTAGCAGCACGCATAGAACCTCCCAGAATGGTTTCGGGCGAGTTGTGCACCTTAGCAGTTATGAAGAGCCACGAAGCTGCTGAAAAGGTTTTGAAAAACTACTCGCGTCTTAAGTTGGATGGAAGGTGCGACCTCCACCCCTACTCCTTTATCTTCAAGCGGCCTGATAGAGTTTACCACTCAATTTACTCTTCACTAACCAACGGCAGAAAGCCCGAAATGGACCCTGAAAAAAGCATAAAGTTGCTTGAAAAAGTAGTAAAGGCCTTTGAGGCTCAAAAGCCAAGTCCCAAAGAAACCCAAATTGAACAAGTCGAAAACCTTGAAGACGGGGAAATCAGCGACGTGGAAGGCCAAGCTTCGCATTCTTTTCGGCAGTTCACCTATCACACACTCTTTGAGTACCCAGGAAGGTACCTTGCTTGGGAAGGCCACCGTCAAAACCACTCTGGTGTGTATATCAAAACCATCCATGCAGCCCCTGAGTATCCAAATGAGCATCACTAATGAGTTTAAGTTAGGCCTGTTTCTTTTAACTGAGACCAAACTAGTTAGGCATAACATAACTATAAGTTTTGCCTCAAGCTTTTTAGTTAGTTAAAGTACTCAGTAGGTTGTCGATTTTTTCTGAGACTTTTTTGATTTCTTTTGAGTTCTCTTCAATCTTGTTTTTGATTTCTTGGTTGTCTTTTTGCAGCTCACTGATTCTACTTTCCCACTCTTCTTGAGCTTCTTCGTTTCTGTATTCGTTTATGAAGGAAAGGTACGTTAGTTCTTCCTTGTCTCTGTTCCAAAACATTGTGTTTTCTATCTCCAATACCAGTCCCAACCTGACTCTAGTTTCTGACTCCATTTGCTGAGCGTTGATTCTGTCAAAGGAGTCAGAGATAATTGAGATCAGCAGGTTCAGCAGAATAATTAAATTCACTATTGAACCAATCACAAACACAAACCACTGCACATCATCGAGTTCTGAACTGCTGAAGTCTCCCAGTAGAAGATCATAGGATAGCTTAAAAGTGTCTGAAAAGTCTGAGCTAGTTGTAGTTCCGATCAAAGCACAGTAAGCAGTCACAAAGTATACTAGTATCAACAAAAATCCTCTTATGTCCTTAATGACTTCTTCAATCAGCAGCACGTAAGACCTTGTAGAGCTAAATACTTCGAATGCAGCAATTCCTTCAAGCCAGAAAAGCAAACTCGTAGTTATTGTTAAAATGTTAGTTGAGTTAAAGTTGTCAAATTCAGATACCAAAGACAGTACTCCCAATATAAAGCCTAAAGCCAATCTTATAACATCTAGGTAATTTCTGAGCGAGTAAATATACTCAAGCTTAGTAGAAAATACTTGGACCAATTCAAAAAAAGCAAAAAAAAGGTTGATTCCCAAGAAGGTCCACATAAGTACTTCTTTACTAGAAGTGCTTCTAAAAAAAGTAATTCCCATGAGGAGTCCCACGCTAGCCAACTTCAAAAACCCTAACAACCAGATGATCCACTTAAACCTATTCCACTTATAACCCACCAAAGTTTGAACTAGGTCACTACGCAGACATTCTGAACGTTCAGTGCTTTCAAGAGCCTTCATCAAGTCTATGCTGTTATCTGAACCTCCTAAGAAGTTGAATCCCATTTTGGTATGGCCTATCCTAACATCTTTGAAATCTGCATGAGACTCCGGCCTTGCGAATAATGGATTTGGAGTATTGGTGTACACGGGTACTTGATTTATTCTGATAGAATCTATGAAGTTAGAAGTAGCTGCTTTAAGAACTTTTTCTGTATAAACTGAATTTGTTCGTATGACTTTTGGAAGATCGCTGTGGATTTTCATAAGCATAGCTTTCTGCCTTTCCTTGTTTTTTAAGCCTCCTATATGTTCAAGTATTACTTCGGCACACCTTTCATTTTCTTGCTCAAGAGCTATAGTTAGAGGCGACTTTCCTTCAGAGGACTTTATAAAATGGCATCCATGCTCAAGTGCCTCTCTAAGGACTATGTCTCTTCCTTGGTAAGCGAGAATGTGGAGGATGTTGATTCTTTGAGAGGCTATTGTTATTTCGTTAATGATTGGGTGGTAATTAGCAGATCTTCTGGTGGCCAAAGTCTTAAGGGAATGTATTCCAATAGTAGCTCCAGGAAGGTACCTGTAATCGTACGTAAGTTTTGTAAGTCTAATTGTTTTATCCCAGGAGCCAGACACTAAGTAATCACTAATTGTTGTTAAGCAGAACACAGTGTCTGAATGTTCCTTGATAACAGCCACCTCCTTTTCTTCTGCAATGTTCCATATCATGATGGTGCTATCCTGAGAACCAGATGCCAAGTTACTTCCAACTCTCGCTAAGCAAGTCACAGCACTGGTATGCCCTCGAAGAATGTGTACTTGCCGTCTTGTCTCTACTTCCCATATTCTAATTGTTTTGTCTACGGAGCCAGATACCAAGTAGCCTTCGATCTCGATCAGGCAATTAACGTCATCAGTGTGGCCTACCAAAACAGCTACTTGCTCCTCTGCTTCAATATCCCATACTCTGATTGTTTTATCGTCAGACCCAGATGCAAGGTACTCCCCAATTGCTGTTAAGCAGTTAACCTTTTCGGTGTGCTTTTTGAAAACAGCTAATTGCTTTCCTGTATCCATAGCCCATATCATTATGGTTTCATCGTTGGACCCAGACGCCAGCCATTTCCCCACTCTTGCCAAGCAGGTCACAGCACCTTTGTGCCCTTCAAGAATAGCTATTTGCTCCCTCCTATCGACATCCCAGATCCTAATGGTACTATCAAAAGACCCAGAAGCTAAGTATCCCTTGAGTGGCGCTAGAGAACGCACGGTCCCAGTATGTCCTTCAATCGTGGCTTCAAATCTTCCAGTAGTGGTGTTCAATATCTTCATTTTGTTTCCAAATCCAGCAACCAAGACTCCATCTACTTCCGTTAAAGACCTTATGAAGTCGCTATCTTCTCTGAAGACTGTTACTTTTTTCCCACTATGAATTTCCCAAAACCTTATGTCGTTGTCCCAGGATCCAGAAACTAAGTATCCGTTTATCGTTGTTAATGAAATCACTCCGTTGGTGTGTCCTTCTAAAACTGCTACTTCTTTAATTGCTTCTATGTCCCATAGTCTGATTGTGCTATCAGTAGACCCACAAGCTAAGTATCCATCTAACCATATCAAGGCACGAATGGAACCAGGGTTGCCTTCGAGAATGCCTACTTCTTGGTACGTTTCAATGTTCCACAGTCTGACTGTGGTGTCTTTGGAGCCCGATACCAAGTACTCATCAGTCACTGTTAGGGACTCCACGATGTCAGTGTGACCTTTGAGAATAGCTATTTTTTTCTGAGCTTCAACGTCCCACAGTCTAATTGTTTTATCGTCAGACCCGGATGCTAGATAGCCATTTGCCACTGCTAAGCAATTGACGCTGTTGGTGTGTCCTTCAAGAAAAACCGCTTTCCTTCTGTTAATATCCCATAGTCCAACTGTATAGTCCCAGGAAGCAGATGCTAAATAGCCTTTGATAATGACCAAGGACTCTACTGCGCCCGTATGGCCTTCAAAAACGTCTATTTTCTCTCCTGTTTCACAATCCCACAGAATGATTGAATTGTCATATGAACCAGAGGCTATCCAACCATTGAATTCAGCTAAAGAAAGAACGGCCCCAGTGTGCCCCTCAAGAGTAGCTATTTCTTGTAAGGACTCAGTGTCCCATATCTTGAGGGTATTGTCAGCAGCTCCGGATATCAAGTACCCTTTAATTGTTGCTAGAGCAGTTACGACATCAGTGTGCTTTTTTATGACGACCGAAAGTTGTAGGTTCTTTACTATTTGGTTTAATTCTTCAATCATTTGTTCTTTGTGGTCATTTGCAAGGGAATATTCTGCTAGAAGTGCGCTTTCTTTTTCAACCATTTATTATCGCGGTTAGCGGATGAGTTTTTTTTCACGTGAAATCCTTTACAATAAGAATGCGAACCATTCTGAAATCCCGGTCAAAACCAAGGGACCAACTTTTTAACCCAGAAACTTAGAAGGCTTCCTTTAATATTTATTTATTTATTAAAGCTGGTACAAGCCGCCTAGGCCTCTGAGTTGAATTAGTGGGTCGTCGCTTTCGGTTGGGTGTTTCGTTCTTAGGGTGTTTGCTGCTTTTTTCTTTCTCGTGCTTTTTCTTGTTGTCTCGTGTTTTTGTGTCGTTTTTTGATCTTGCTTTTAATCCAGAGCAGTAGTGTTTCCTTTCTTACTTTTTGCGTGAGTTCCTGAATTTTTCTTCTCGGTTGTTGTCTTGGTTCTTTTTGTTTCTTCAAGTTTTCAGGTAGTCTTTCTTCAGTTTTCGCTGTTTTTTGGTTTTTTGGCTTGTTTTCAAGTTTTTTTCCCTTTTCTTGTTGCTCTGTTTTCTCCTGGATCAGGACCAGTTCTTCATCGGGTAGTTCAGGTTCCATTTTCTGCAAGTCCTTGATCATTGGTGACTCGAACAGTCTTTCCATCATTCTTTTGTTTTCGCGCTTTTCTTGGATTTTAACCACTATTTCTGCTATCATTTCTAGTGGGTCTTTGCTGGGGTCAAAGATTTCGTCTAAGTCTTCGTCCCACTGGAAGCTGTCGTCATCTGAGTAAAGTTCTTCTTCTGTCGAACTTTCCCCGGGTGAAGACGTAGGGCTCCCATATTTTCGCGCCATTTTGTAGTAGGCCCCTTGTACAGGAAGAAGTCTTGGTTCTTTTCCAGGGCATCTGATAAGCGAGGTAGAGTTCGTCATCTTCTGATAGTTCGCTGCTTTCGTCGAGCGGTTTTTCCTCTGATGACTCAAAAGGTTGTATATCGTCGTAGTGTGATTCATCGTCGTCAAATATGTACTCTTGAGTTGAGTCTTCATCCTCCGTGCCATGTCCCCCAGACAGGGACTCCTCAGAGTCCCATCTAGGTTCATCTTCCGAGAGGTCTAGGAGCTCAGAGTCCATACCATATTTCATTTTTAGCTTGACGAAGATTAATTGCTTACTTTGATATTATTTGAATTTACTACCATAGTCCTCTATAGCTTGTAAGTTCTTTTCGTATTTCTTGGGCATGTAACTCACGTAAAAAGTAGCCCCGTTCCAAATACCATAGCTCAAAGCCAATACCAAAGAGCTTATACAAAGGTGAACATTTGAAATGAAAATATATGTTAAAGGAAAGGTTCCAATAGCAAAGAGAAAATGCTCAAGCATAAACATTAAAGGCCTGAACCTTTCACCCAACATTCCACAAAAACTATGACTTAAGGTGTTCTTTCTCGTAGCCATAAGAAACCCGTAAAGCGTCACATTATTGTTCTTTATGTTGCTTTCGTAAGCAAGCACAAAAGTAATGAAGTAAAAAGGAACAGCCCAAAGTAAGTAACACCCTGTAGAGTAAGCCATGTATTCCCAAAAAGGAAATGCAGGCAGAATAGGGTAGTCTTGGCATGTGTTAATCCGGACTGCGATCAAGCTTAAAGCTGGCCCTATGTGGGTGTAGTTGCTGATTATCTTGTCGAAGGAGTGAGGCACCACTGCATTCTGGAGCATTAAAACTGCCATAAGTATCGGTCCGAAAGAAAATGCGAACGAAACGTTATGAAGGAAAATACTTTCCGGGTAGAAGTATTGGTGGATAATGACCATGTAGTTAGCGTAGTAGCAAAAGTCTATAAGGGTGTAGTGCCAGCGTATGTAGCTGTAGTGGGCTATTCTAATCGGCAAAAATATAAGTGCCGACACAATATTGAATGTAGGGTAGAAACAAGGCCATCTTCCTAAAAGGTAAGCTGCTAAGCCTAGTCTCAGGGTATTGAAAACAAACGAGATCTGGTCTTTAGTTCTGTAGAACTCAGCTTTTCGGCACTTCTGAAGTATCGGTTCCACCAAACTCGAAATCATTATAATTCAATGGCTTTTAAAGTAACTAACTGAGTAACCTTGGAATAAGTAAATAATGAACGAAGAACAAACAGACGAAATAGAGGCTTTAAACAGCATATACCCTGACATTCTCACACAGCACTCAGACACTGCCTTCGACATACAGGTTCTGCCCGACTCTGAGGAGCCAATAGGCCTTAGACTTTCAGTTTACTACACGCAAGAATACCCCAACGAACCCCCTAACTACTCAATTAAGCCCTTGTTCAGTCTTTCACCAGAAAAAGCAGAAGAAGTCAAGCCTTACATCAACGACGTGATTGAAAAAGATATAGGGTCGCCTATGATCTTTGACATAATTGACGCTATCAAAGAGTGGCTGAATGAACAAACTTCCCAAGAAGAAACACAAGAAGCAGTCCCCCAAGAAGAGAAAAAAACCTACTCCACTTTCACTCCTGTGACTTACGAGTCCTTCACGTCTTGGCGAGAAGCTTACTTTGCTGAGCAAGAAGAAATTCGTAGAGAACTTGACGAAAAGCGCAGGAACCAAATCTGCGTGAACTCTCTTACTTACGAAGAAGTTTGGGCAAGGAAGACTGGGAAGGAGCTCTTTGAAGAAGGAAGGGCCTCCGAAGCTGAAGTTTCTAAAGAAGATATGGAGTAGTGTAAGTAAAAATGAGTATTTACGAACCTGTAAAGGCACTCGAGCACTGCGAAGCTGAAGTCACTAAAAAGGACATAGGTCACTACATCCACGGAAGGTTCCTTCCTCCAGAGATCAGGCCTTACTACTACGCTGTACACGCACTTCGTTTAGAGATGCTGAAGACTCGAGAGTCAATGCAGAACTCAACTTTAAAGTCAGGCAAACTAACTTGGTGGCTAGAGAACCTAGAAGGCATTTGGGACGGAACTCCGGCAATGGAACCTATAAGTATTGCTTTAAAAGAACTAAGGAAGTACCACATAGTGCGCAAGTCCCACTTCGAAAGAATGATAAGAGGGAGACTCCAGGAAACAGACATTAAGACCTGGGAGAACCTAGACTGGTTCATTGACAACAACTACACTATGAGTTTTTACATCCTCTTGGAGTTGTTTCACTTGTACGAAGAAACTGAGTTCCAAGCTGCTACATTTGCTGGGAGGAGTTGGGGCATTTACAACTTGCTACTGATGACTAAGTACTACTTAGACAGAGGCAGGTGCTACTTGCCCGAAGAACTCTTGATCAAGCACTCACTTCCCCTCAGTGTAACTATAGAAGACGAAACCAACCAAACCAACAAAGTGCCTGAGTCCTTTTACGATGTAGTGCTTGAAGTAGCGACTTACGGCAAGAAGAACCTAGAAAAAGCCCGAGAGTACACTTTGCCCAAACACGCCAACTTAGTTTTCCTTCCACTTGTCGAAGCTGAAAAGTTTTACAATAGGCTAGAAAAACACAACTTTAACGTGCTGGACCCTAAAGCCTTGAGGAGCCCCTGGGCAAGTGTTTTCTGGAAGATGACGAGACACTTAAAACGAGGAACATTTTAATAATGGTAAAACATAGGAGAGCCTGGACTCCAGAGGAAGACAACTGCATTAAGGAGCTTGTACAGCTTTATGGCGACAAGCATTGGTCTATCATTGCACAGAAACTCAAAGACCAGTACCGTATAAAGGGGAGAACTGGAAAACAGTGCAGGGAACGCTGGCATAACCACCTCTCTCCGGATATTAACAAAGATGACTGGACTCCTTCTGAAGAGGAAAAACTCTTCGAGTACCAACAGATCTACGGCAACAGGTGGTCAGAAATCGCAAAGCACTTGAAAGGCAGGAGCGATAACGCCATCAAGAACCACTTTTATAGCAGCATCCGACGGAATCTTCGTCAGTTGAACAAAACACAGCCTAAACACCTCCAGTACAACGGGCCAATTCAGACCCTGATAAAGAACCCAGAAGTCGCCCACGCCATAATTCGGCCCTGTGGCAAAGCCAAACGTCCTGAGTCTCCTCGGAGATCCAGAAGGTTGGAAATCCTCAAAGAGCCTGAAGACGAAGGGTCTGAGATCCTTGTTAAACTAGCCAAGGACTCCCGAAGGGCGCTGGTTTGTTCCTCGTTTTTGAGTGAAACTGGCGTTGTGGCTCCTACAAAGTTCATATCTCCTTTCACAGTTGCCTCTACACAAAACAAGTTTTTTAAGTTCTCAGAAAGCAGTCCTTCTTGGGACTTTGAGAACTTTTCTACTTATGACAGAGCTCAGCACTTGTCATTAGGTTTCTTTGGAAATTCTGCTTTCTTAGGCTCTCTTTCGACGAGTCAAGGTTTCCAGAATTTCGTATCTCCTAAATAACACATGTCTTTAAGGATTAGTTACCTAAGAGTGAATGGAACTCTTTGACTAGCTGGAAGTACTCGCGCTCTTTTTCCAGCATGTCTTTGAGTTGGTTTTCTTTAGTTTTAATTTCTTGTTGCAGTTGGGAAACCTTGTCTTGGGCCCTGTTGCCTTTGTTCTGGACTTGGGAAATAGCTTCTTGGACTGACTTGGCAAAGGCTTCTTTTTCCTTGGACTTTTTGGCACCTTTGAAGCCTTGTTGGAAGCTTTCTAGGATGTCTACTTCGTTTTGGAAGAAGGTCTCTTACTTCTATGAGTTTGTTGTAATTATCGTAGAACTTCCGGTTTTCTTCCATTTTAAGGTTGATTTGTTCGTAGAGTTCCACAAAGCGCTTTTGGTACTGAGTTAGTTCGGTTTGCGAAGGTTTGTTTTCAAGGCGTCTTTGGATGATGGCGAGTTCTTGGGCTTTTTCAGCTAGGATTTTGCGGGCTTTTTCGTACTTAACGAGGGTGTCTGAGTAAGACTTTTCGATTTTTGAGTACCAAGTTTTAACGTCTTGGTCGATTTCTTGGGCTTGTTTTTCTTTGAAGTCTTTAAGGGTGGAACTGCACTCTTCTTTGAACTAAGTAAGTCTTACTTTTTTTTGCTTTCGTTTGAGAGAACTGACTTCTTCTACCTTAGACACTATTAAGTCGAACTTTTCGTCTCCAAGTTGTTTCTTTGCTTCTTGTATGTTGGTTTCCAAAGTAGATATTGAACTGATTAGTTTCTCGTTAAGTTCTTTGGCTTCTTGGAGTTTGGCTTCTTCAGACTCCAGGTGATTCGTAGCAATGCTGGAGTCGTTTAGAAGTTTCCCTTTGTTTTCTAGTTTGCTTTCGATTTGTTTAGTGAGTGTTTGGATGGTTCTTTCAATTCTTTCTTTTTCAAGTTTTCTTTGGAGTATTTCGGGGTCGTCTTCTTTTTTGTTTTCAAGGTACTCGTTTCTGGCGTCTCCAATGTCTTTAGCTTTGACGATCTTAGCTAAGTTCTTTCCTGAAACAGCAGCTGTTGACTTAATCACTACTTTTTCGGTGCTTTCTAAAAGAGGGTTGGTTTCTTCTTCTTCTGCTTTTTCAAACAGGTTGGTTTGCTGTTGGGACTCTTCTAGGGACTTTTCAGTGCTTCTTTTGGTGTTTCTTAAGTACTGGTCGTAACTAGCTCCAGCTGTTTTGTCTCCGTACTCTAGTAAAGCTGAGTAAACCCTAATTGGGTCGTTGAGTTTGGTGGTGGAGTTGGTTTTAAACTGCCTTTTGGGCTTGTACAAGTTGTTCAGGTTCTTGATCTGAGTAGGGTTTTTCTGAGTGATGTTTTTGTAGTAGTGGAGGTCAGCTTGTTTCTGTGATATACTCGCAGTTTCTTGTTGGGAACTTAAAACAGCCTTAACTAGCCACTGAACAACTGGGAATATGTTAGGGAAGTCCAGTCCGTGGATTTGGTGGGGTTGAATTAAATGGGGACACTCCATCTTCTTCAAAGCGTTCACTACGTTTTCGCTCAAAGCACTAAGTAACTATTACAGTTTCTTGCGCATGTTCATTTCGTCCGAAAACTCCATTGAAATGTCTTCGTTCGCCAGGGTGATGCACCAAGCAATTCCTCCTAAAATCTTGTCAAATGCAGAAAGCGTAGGAATCCTGGCTCTGAAATAACCTGCTGCCAAAAGCATGTCTGTTATTTGTTCTCCTTGAGAAGACAAAGTTTCTGATTCCTCGAACATATTTATTAGTTTACATTAAAAGTTCATCTCTAAAAGGTGGTAAGTTGCTGTTGCGTGGTTTATGTCTTTGAACTTCAAGCTTTGGACCACGTACTCCTCTGGAAAACCCATCTGTTTCAGAGTTTTGAGTATGAGTTTAGTGTCTGTGCGGACAGTCCTTGAAGAGTTGTTCCCCGTGAACCTAGGCCGGATGGAGTCTTCGAGACTTTCTTCGTCAAATATGTAAAACCACCTGTGGTCTAGTATAGCTTCTAGTTTTATTCTGTGCTGAGGAATAGGGTTCAGCATCCTTACAATCAAGTCTCTTGCTTCGTAGCTCAGCCAGTCTGGCAACACGTAGTCGCACTTCAGAATCAACTTGTGGAGGTCTCCTAAAGAACTTGCTTTGAAGGGAACTGTTCCACAAAGCATAGCGTAAAGCACCACTCCTAAGCTCCACAAATCCACAAGAAAAGGTTCGTAGTCCGTGTCTGCGATGATTTCAGGAGCTAAGTAAGCTGGAGTTCCGCATTGTTCTTTAACTCGTTCTCCGTTCTTGGCAGTGCGAGCAACTCCGAAGTCGCACAGCTTAGCTTCAGTAAGGTTGGTGTTGAGCAAAACGTTGTCTAGTTTAAGGTCTCTGTGTATAACTAGTTTGTCGTGGCAAGCCTTAACTCCTAACACCACTTGGTGGAATATAAGTTTTGCTTCGGCTTCAGACAACTTTATGCGGGACCTAACGTGCTGAAGTAGGTCTCCTCCTCCAGCGTACTCAAGCACTATCATTAAGTGTTGTGGACTTTCGAAAACTTCAAGTAGTTTAATCACGTTTTTGTGGTTGATTCTTTTCATCACAAAAACTTCTTGGAAAACTTTACGACGAGTTCTTTCGTCGCAGATTGAACTCTTGTCTATGGTTTTGATAGCAACATCAATTCCTGAGAGTTTGTGGATTCCTAGGTAAACTTTTCCAAAGGCTCCTTTTCCTATTTGTTTTGTGATCTTGTAGAAGTCCAAAGTGGTCACTGGGGGCAGTCCTTTTGTGCGGAAGCTTTTTAAAATAAACCTTGTGAGGTTTTCTTTTTCAGTTTCAAAGCGGTCTTTTTTACTTGACTGGAAAGAACTTCCTAAAGACCTGATTGAACTTACTTTCATCATTTGGTAGTCTTCTGGGTTGGGTTCTTTTCTCAGAGTTTGCTCAGCTGAAGCTTGTCTTCCATAGTACTTTTTGGTTTTTTGTTGTGGTAACTCAAAAGCCCTTCCTTGGACGTAAGGAGACTCCGTGCGCTGAGGACCGTCAGACCTATTTCTTCTGTGTGTGTATTGAGGAGACCCCAGGTTCCTCTGAGGTTTTTTTTTCCTAACACAGAAGTTAAAGTTAGTTTGTCTTTTAGGGTCCACAAAAAGTTTATTGGGGTCCTTGGATGTGTTTGAGTATGGAGAAAGACTAGACCCTGAACTGCGTTTTGAAACCGTTTTAGGACTGGTTTTGCGAGAGGTACTTTTGCCTCTTGAAAACACTGAGTTTGGACTTCTTCTTTGTTTTTTGAATTGATTTGAAATCCCTGAAGTAGGCCTAAACCTGTCAGCCATACTAAGTTGATTTTATTATGCATTAAACTTACTCAAAAGACTCCAACAAGTAAATCATAACCACTCCCATTATGAAAAAGAAAACTTCCCAAAATAAATTTCCCTTTTTGCCTTGTTCTTTGAGTGACCCCATCATAGAAGACAAAGCAATGTATAAAAAGTTCCCTACTACTATTGGCAGCACTACTCCTTTAAGGGCTTCTAAGTCACTCCAGTAGTTAGCTGCCACTGCTCCAAGTAAAGATCCTACTCCGGTGACTAAGTTGCACCCCAAAGTTCTTTTCAAAGAGTAACCTGCTTGGATCAAAGCTATGAAGTCCCCTGTTTCGTGGGCAATCTCGTGGAACAGGATCGCCAGAGTAGTTGAAATCCCCATGTAAGGACTTATGCAAAAACTAGCTCCTATTGCCATTCCGTCTGTTGTGTTGTGCAAAATGTCAGCTAGGATTAGCAACACTACATTGTGACCCTGAGTGTGATCGTGGGAGAGTCCTCTGTCTATTGAGTAAAACAAAAGAATCCCTCCGAGGATTAAAAAGCTGCTGCTGTGGTTCAAAGAAATACTTGGCAGAATGTGCAGCATCACGTCTCCTAAAATAGCTCCGCATGCAAAGCCCAGCATCGAGTTAAGGAACTCTTTGCCCTCTCGAAGCTGAAGTGCCAGGATCAAAAAGAAGTTCCCCAAGGCAGCTAAAGTAGTGAAAGCAGACGCAAGTAGTGATGAGTAAGTGGGACCTAGTTGTTGAATAAAAGGAACCAATGAAGAGGTTAAAGCATTGCTCTGCACCCACTCTAAGGAGTCTTCGTGGTGGTGTTCGTGAGCTAAGCTAACTACTAGGCTCGTTAGCAGTACTACCTTTTCCATTTATTAGCAAAGTTGCTTAGTTATCTAAATACTTGACAGTTTAATTATATGGATTCCATTTTTTCTTCTATTTGGAATGAATTCCGTTTTATCTCAGCTTGGAATTTGTTGGCCCTTTTAAGGAACTTCTTGATAAGTACTTTTTCTTTTTTAAACGAATCTAAGTCTAAGCCTTCGAGGTTCTGACTCAAAGTTTCATTTATGTCGTTTAAGTATTGCTGGTCGAAACCCTTGAACTTCTTAAGGATTTTTTTCAGCTTTTCTGAGCACTCAGAAGCTGCCAGTGAAACTAAACCTTTGTTCCTTCTGAAAAGCATGCTAGTCATAGTAGCTATATGGGCGTTTTGGGCATCTATGTCTTCGGCACTGACTTCGGTTTGATGATTCAAATGCTTTATTCTTGCATGGGTATCAGTTAGGTACCTAGAAAGGTTATCTAGTAGTTCAGAAGTGGCATCCACTTCTTCCCTGAGTTTAACTGAATAGCAATCTAGCAGCTTTGCGAGTGAAATCCATTTGGTGATATTCAACATTTTATTACACCATTCTAGAATATTAAAAAGCCGTTTTAAGCGATATAGTCGAATCACAAAAAATCAAGTTAGGAATTGATTTCTTATTTTTAAATGGAAATTCCTCAATTAGACTTCAGAAGCGTAACTCAAAACCGGTACCAAACCCTTAACTCTTCTCGGACAGTGTCATCATTCAGGCCATTCCATTCAAGGTCTCAAAGTTCCAGTCAGTTTCTAAAAAGCACTACTGAAATCAGAACGGAACTCTCCAAACTCTCCAACGCTTGCCGAAACACTACTCCTCTTAGTCACTCACGCACTCCTATTAAACCTCAAAAGACTGAACGAGAGGACCCCAAGTGGACTTTACTGAACTCTTTGCTGAAGAAACGCGGCTTTTCTAAAGTTCAAGAGGGCGACTTAGATTCGCTGCTTGAAATTTTGATTACTTTACTAACCGAAACTCCTACTGAAAAAGAGCAGTCTACTTCGTCTTCTTACAACACCGCAGGGGCTGGAATGTCTCCGTGTACAGAAGAAGAAAACATTTTTGAATCGTTTATGCATAGAGAGTTCAACCCTTCTAAAGAAGACGACATTAAAGTCCTAGGAATCATTACTATGTACGAGGAAGAAATGAAGTTATTCAAAAAAAAGTCAGAACCTGAGTTCATGCAGTCAGCATCCATCAGTCCTATTAAAAAGCCTTCTTACAGCAGAAAACTCAACTTTGAGTTTAACTCTAAAAAACCAAACAACCTAAAAGTGCCTTTTAGTCAGTTTGTCCACAATGTTTATAACACCTTGTTTGAAGAGCCTTTAATTGAGTTAAACGAAGAAACCCTTAGCAACCTTCAGTGCGAAGTAGTTAAGTACAAAAAAACCATTAAAAGCCAACTTAAGTTCAAAAGTGAAGTAACTAAGGCCCTAGGTATTCCGCGTGACTCAAACTCGGATACTATCCTGCACAACTGCAGTGCTGTGCCTTACTTCAAAAAGCTTTTTGGAAACTCAGGCGAAATCATCACTGACATTGACAACATGTTTTTGTTTGTGCACGAAATGAAATCATTTTTGCACCACATGAGAAGAGCACTCAAACTGCCTGTCCAAAGCAAACCCTCTCAAATCTTACATAAAGTTAAGAGTCTTATTAATTAACTTGCAATTAACTTCCAGAAATTCTAAAATGGCTGAAGACTCAGACTCAAGCAACCAAAGCAACATCAGCATGACTTCAGACAACGAAGTACCCCAGGACCCCCTAAACGAGCCTATCTACATCAGGAAAAAAAACAAAAACTTCTTTAAAATCATCAGAGAAGTAGGCGACGGCTACGACAAACCTGGAACTATCGACGAGGTTACTTTGAAACTAACTGAGTACACAGAAGAGGAACCTCAAGAACTTCCAGAACCGACTACTTTGAGACTAGGCTCAGGAAAGTTACTTCCTGCGTTAGAAGAAGTCATCACTACAATGCGTGCAGAAGAAACAGCTATCACAGAAATCCCTTCTGAACTAGCAGAAGGCACACAACGCAAGTTCAAACTAAAGGTTATTTCTTGGGTCTCAGTGCACGACCTCAAAGCAGACGGAACTCTCATTAAAAGGATCCTTAAAAAGGGTTTTGGTTACGACAGAGTAGACTTTAAAGACGACGTTGAAGTCAACTTTAAAGTCACCCAAGGCAACAAAACCCTTCTTGAAAAACAAAACTTCAAAACCTCTGTGGAACCTGAAAACTTACCTGAAGGACTAATTGAAATCTTGAAAAGCATGAAGCTCCAGGAACACTCTCAAGTGCTTATAGAAGAAAACTACTTCCGAAGCAACCTCAAAGAGTGCCTTTCAGAGTTATCAGAAGGAGAAATCTGGGCAGAAGTAGAAGTAGTTAACTTGCAAAAAGTAGAAGACATGTACTTAGACGGAAGCTTTTACAAAAGACTCATAGAAGACGGCGAAGGCAAGAACCTTCCTAACTCCAATGCTCGAGTTAGAGTTCAGTACAAACTTGAAGTTGGAAGCGAAGTGGTTTTGAGTAACTTCGAAGAAGACTTGTTGGAGCTCATAATGGACGAAGACGAAGTGCCCTCAGTCTGGACGCACTGCTTAAGACAAATGAAAGAAGGCGACTTAGTTAGAGTAGAGTGCAACTTGATGGGACTGCATTCTCACTACTTAAGTGACGGACTAGACCCTAAGTACAACTTCGACACCTACACAAAGGAAGGAGTCCACTCAGCAGTCTTTTACATAAAGCTGGTGTCTTTTGACATGGGCAAAGTCAACTACAACATGACCAACCAAGACAGACTAAACGAAGCTTTACGAATCAAAGAAGCTGGGACTAAACTGTTCAGAGTAAGTAGGTTCGAAAAAGCTTTAGAAAAGTACGAAACCGCCAACTCTACCTTAGAGCCTATTTCGGACGACCCCCACAACTTCAGACCTCTCCAAATGCTGATTTATGGAAACATAACTCTCTGCCACATTAAGCTTCAAAACTGGCACGAAGCAGAAAACTTCGCCAACAAAGTACTTGACTACAACCCCCAAGAAGTGAAAGCTCTTTTCAGAAGAGGAGTGGCTCGGAAAGGCCTTACCAGTTACGAAAACTCGCTTTCAGACCTTAAACTTGCCAAAGAATGCTCAGAAGAAACCAACAACCCTCTTTTGAAGTCAATTGAAGAAGAGATCAAAAGGGTCCAAATGCTTCGTAAGAAACACTATTCAAAAGAAAAACAACTTTACTCTAAAATCTTTAGTAATAAGTAAATGGAAACCAAGATGAAAGTAGTGCCTTTTACTTTGGCACTTATCAAACCTGACACCGCTGCCTCGCAAGAAAAAGTAGAAGCTATTCTCGAAAAGACCCAAAACGCAGGCTTAGAAATCTACCAAAAGGAAACCCGAGTCCTAGACAAAGAAGACGTTATCAACCTCTACGCTAAACTAAAAGGTGAAGACTTCTTCCAAGAACTACTTGATTACATGATGAGTGGACCTGTTCAAATACTCCTACTCACCATGAACGAAGGAGACCCCATAGAAACCTGGCGCAACTTAATAGGCCCACGAGAACCCTCTGAAGCAAAGCTTAAAGCTCCAGAGTCCTTAAGGGCTGTTTACGGAACGTCTGTTGTAAAGAACGAACTCCACGGAAGCTTAACTAGCTACCAAGCTGCTCGCGAAATAGACATATTTGACTTCCCCACTCCTCTCAGAGAGCCAGACTTTGAGTTCGACAAGTACAAACTAAGTTTAGAAACAATCCAGAAGTTTTTGTTTCCGCCTCACTTAGAACACCCTGATGTGAGCGGAAGACTGGACGTTTT
Organism: Fabrea salina; assembly: GCA_022984795.1. NCBI lineage: Eukaryota > Ciliophora > Heterotrichea > Heterotrichida > Fabreidae > Fabrea > Fabrea salina. The sequence continues at coordinate 45,687 of JALIHJ010000038.1, read as the reverse complement.
GGCCTTGTATGGACCTATTGTAAACTACCACTCTGTGGACCAAAACTGCTTTTGTTTAAAGTGCAGCCGAAGTGCACGGCAAAAGATCAAAGGACTCCAAGTCAGTATATCCAAACAAAGAACTAAAGAAGGCAACCGCAGACTAGTAAACGAACAAGAAATCATTGACATCTGGGAAGAGTTGTGTGAAGACTGCAAACTCCACTGCGAAAACTACTCTCATTTAACCGGGGGAAACGGAGCCCAGCACCTAATGACTGACATCGAAATAAAGAACTTAATTGACGAGTTCAACAGAAACGAACTAGAAGAAATACTCCGCAAGATCAAAGGAACTGCTGCCAAAACCATAATGCTGACTATTGACTTTAAGTACCCAAAAGAACTCTACTACACAGCTACCCAAGTTACAAGTTTACTAGGCAACCTTGAAAAAGACTACTACGGACGAATGGACTTTTACGAGGTCCAAAAAGTTATTATGAACGACAGAAAGATCAGAATGAACTTTTGGCTGTCAAAAATCATAGGGAAACCAGTGGAGAGTATGCCTACTTTATTCGAAGACCCCGAAAGTGGCCGCAGTCTGCCACTTACCATCAGTGAAGTTAAAAAAATACCCCCTAAGTCTTCAACTCGTTACGACAAAAGCATAGCAGACGCTCCTAAACTAGGACCTAACGCCGAAAAAGTTGCCCTGTTCAAAAGACTGCACAGAGATGCTTTCCAAATTGCAGAGGGCAAAGCTTTGAACTCAGTAAGCACAGCCAATAACGTGCGGCTTTTAAGAGAGTACGCCCCTGGAAGGCACGGACTGTGGGACAACTACGTAGCAAGCAAACACCCCGGAGCCAACACCCACATATACAAACGCAAGTTATAATAAATATGTTGCGTGTCCTAGTCAAGCGCTGTTTGGGATCATACAGAAGTATAGACCAGGCACAAGAACTCAACATAAAGCTTTCTGTTGCTTCTGGTAATTCTAACATGAGAGAAGTGCTGTACCTTTTGCAGTCCCCATCTGCCAACATTTCGCACCAGTGCTTCGGTCTAAGAATAATTGCGAGAAGCATTAAAAAATCCGGCATGGAAAAAGCAATACTCTCCAACACTTACTACAAACAACTTGTAGAAAACACCTGGTCTAACCTAGAGAAAGCTGGCGCCCAAGAAATTTCAGACTTTTCTTTTTGGTTCAGAGTAACAGTGTTGGAAAACCTTAGTCAAGCTGACGATTCAGACATTGAAAGGTTCATGGAGTTGATCCAAAACAAACTTAAGATGGATGCTTTCACTACTAGGCAACTCGTCTCCATCAACTATGACCTGGCAAAAATCCAAATTCCAAACTTTGACTTTACAAAAAAAATTTCTGAGTTGTTGAAAGACCCCAAAGAAGTAGTTGACCCTAAAGAAACAATTCAGGTTATTATAGCTGCAAATGAGTCCAGAAAAAGCGTTGGAAGTCAACTGTTAGACAGTATATCATTTCGCTTGGGAATGTACGACCTTCAGAAAATCGACATTGAAACCATGGGGCACCTAGTCACAAGGATAGAAGCTTTATTTGGAAAGTACTACAGAAGGAATCTAGAAGACCAGTTCTACAGGTACTACAGAGAAGTGCTTTCAAGGACAAGTCAGTTGGAGTTATTAGAAATGCTCAAAGTTATGAGAATTTACGAAATTACTCCTGACTTGTCTAAAAGCATAATCAACTCAACCTTAGAAAGACTAGAAAGCATCTTAGAAAAAGACCCGGAAGAAGTCTCTATTGAAGAATTTTTTCGGGTTTTTTCTATCCTTTTTGAAATCACTGGCAAAATCAACTTAGAAATGAGCTCCTCTTTGCAACACAAAATTTATCAAAGAATTCGCTTTGGGCTCAAAAATGAGTTAGTCAAAAGCAATATTCTCATTAGGTTCTTAAGAACTCTGCATGAGTTCAAGTATGATTTGTCTGAGCTAAAACCTTTTTTAGAAAAAGCAGTTCTTGAAGTCCAACTGTCCCCTAACACAAGAGCCAGAATACTTATGAGCTCAGCAAAACTTGACTTGGACGTCAGTCCACAAGAACTACTGGGTGACTACAAAGCTTTTAAAACAAAGTTCAAGAATCAACCCACCTACAAGAAACTTCCAGAATTTGATTGCTTGGTTAAGGCTTCAAAAAAGTACCCAGAAATCAACAACTTACTCCAGGACATACTTGACTGGTAAAGCTTACTTAGTGAACTCAAGGAACCCAGGATAATGGAAAGGCCCTTTAGCATTTTAGATCAGCTGGATACGTCTGAGATTTCCAGAGAAACTAGTCAAATGCTTAAACCAGTCTTTCTAAGAGCACTCAGAGAAACGGACCAAAAATCCGACCTGCCTCGGCTAATAAGAAGTGCCTTTAGGTTCCACAATATTGTGCCCAAAGAGTACGAGTCCCTAGTCCAGTCAAAATCGCTGGAAAAGTTAAGAGGGTCTATTATGAACTCTGAAAGACTAATGCACCCAAAGACTTTGTTTTTCTTACTTTCTCTTGAGGAACAAAAAGATTCCTTCTCTATGACCCGAGAAGACTCCAACTTTATACTTAAGTTGTCAAAGTTCATCAACAAAGACACAGACCTAATCTACATGCACAAGTTCGCAGAGAACTTCAACAAACTGCGTTCAGATGCTTTTCTTTCAAAAACTTACCTTGAGTTCCACGGTCGGTTCAGTCATGAGTTTTCTAAAAGAGGTTTACTTGAGCTACTCAAACCTATGTACTTGAAATTCCAGAAAGAGCTCGAGTCAATTTCCGGAATATTTTTAGATAAACCTGAAATTTTTGAAACAGCTGAATGCATGGCGACTCTCGGGATCTTAAAACCTGAGGTTGCAGACAGGATAATTGAATTTAGCCAACTCAAAAACTACAGAACAGAAACCTTCATTAAAGTAGCTTCTAAGTCTACAAACCCCAGCACAGAAGAAGTCCTCAGTTTGCTAGACGAAAACTCAAAGTTCGAGTCTATGAAATGGAATGCTTTGGCCCTTTTGGAGTGGCCTGAACCAACCCAGTTCGTCAACATCTTCTGTGAAAAAATAAGCAACTTGGACTTCGCCAGGATCGACGAATTAATGGGTTTTATCGAGGAGCTTCCTTTGGCTTGCCAACAAGCAGAGTCAAAAGACCAGATTCTAGAAGCCTCCTTAAAAAAGATTCTGGAGCACAGAGACAAACTAAGCTTAGACCAGTTAATCTTTTCACTAGAAAACTTCTCCAGACATCCTATATGCAACTTAGATGAACTAAGTGAAGTCATAAACACTATTCACACAAGATACAACTTTTTAAGCACTAAACTTAAAATTAGGCTACTCAACTGCTTAGCCAAAAAAGGGTTCCAAAACCTAGACTTAATCCAAAACATAGTTTCTGACTTTCACACAGACCTTTATGGGAACCTTAAGTATTCCAGTGACTTTTTAGGTAGCTTAGCCCAACTTAAGTACCAGAACTGGCCAGCTCACCACCTAACTGGACTTGTCAAAGCAGTAGAAGCCCAAAACATGCTTTCTGAAATAGACTTAATTGACTGGATGCTAGGTTTAGTAACTTTCAAACACCTCCCTGAAGTTTCTTCGCACCTAAAATCAACTATAGCTTACTTCAACAAATGCAACTCTTCCAAACTTTTCAGACTCGAAGAATACATCCTAGCTAACTACCTAAAAAACCTCAAGACCCCTGTTAAGGAAATGTCCCAGCAAGTTGACCCCCTTAAGCACTTCGGCCTTAGTCACCAGTTCTTAAACTCTATAAAAGAGAACCTAGAATCCAAAGGCATAAAGTGCTTAGTTGGGTACTCTGTGAAAAACATATGGACTCCAATCTACATACCAAAGCACATGACTAGTGTTTGGCCACTAACTCAGAAAGTCACGACCTCTGACAAAAGAAGTTTACTAGGAATCTTTGAGTTACACAAACAGAACTTAACACAAGTAAGCAAGAAAACTATAGTTACAGAGACCAACAACCCAGAAGAACTTGGCAACCTTTTAAAATAACTATAATAAATGGGACAGAACTGTGGAAAGAGCTCAAACAGCTCCATTTCTTCAAAGCAAATCAAAAGATTTTCACTAGAAAACAACACTTGGGTGAAGCAGGGTTACTGCGACCCAATGCTTTTTAACTTGCAGTGTTCAGACTACTTAAATGCACGCAACCAACAACTATACACCAAAAACTGGAAGAAACAAAGAAAAAGCTTGAAAAAAACCCACGAAGAACACCCCAGTGAGCTGTATCAACCACAACTCAAAGAGAACTGGAAGCAGTACATCAGGGCGTAATCCTTAAGCAGAGGCGTTCCAGACCAGTACGCAAAAACAGTGATTCTTAAACTCCTGCAGATCAAAAACCCTCCAGAACTCTACAACTCCCTTCTCAAACAGATATTCGGAGACTCAGTGCCAAGCAGCTTCAGCAAAGTTCCCACTTTTTCAAACAAAGAAAACCCTGAAAGTTTTTTGAACGACGTCTACTTAATGCCTGAAGGCATTTGTGCTTGGAAACGAGTGCTTTGGGTTTTGAGTGAATTTCACCCCTTCGTTAAGCACTGTCCACAAGTGCTTTCAGTGTCAAGTTTGCTTTTGGTATACTTAAACGAAGCCGAGACGTACTCAGTGATGACTAGGTTGCTGAGCTTTTCAGAGGAGCACCAGAACTACAAACGACTGCACTTCAACTTCAGTGAAGAAGAAAACTTAGCAATGGCTAATTCTTTGTCAGACTTGCTGCTGAGGGACATTACCTCCTTAAAAAACTTAGTTCAGGGAATGGAACTTAATTTAACGGACTGCATCAAAGACATGTTTGACAACTTTTTAATAGGTTACATCAAACTCCCAGGACTGCTCAGGATTCTGCTTTGTTTTTTAAGCGAAGGCCAAAAAGCTTTGATCAGAATCATCCACAGCATCTTCCAAATGATCCAGCACGAACTGCCTTATGAAATAGTTACTGACTTAAAAGCTAAGCTCAAACAGTTCTGTGGACAAATCGAAGACGTGAACCAACTAGTTTCTAATGGCTTCCGGACAAAAGTCCAGGTGTCAATTAACAACAACTTAACTGGAACAGGTGCAAAAGAACTAGGTCTAGAAAAGCTTTGGGGAAGACTCCAACCTAGGTACCAAATAATGGTTCCTAAGTTAGTTTACACCTCACAAGAACATGGAATGACCTTGTCTGTGCTTTTAACTAAGGCTGCAAGGTTCCCACCCAACACACCAATGGTGCTTAAGATTTACTCGGAGTCAAACGAAGTAGTAGGGGTGTTCTTGGACTGTGCTCTGCACGTGAACAAAGGGTATTTTGGAGGAGTAGACTGCTTCATGTTTGAGTTGGAACCTGAGTTAAAGGTTTACGAACCCAAAGGCCTAAACGAAATGTTTGTTTACGTTTCTAAAGAGTTGTTGATCTTCGGAGGCGGTGGCGAAGGTCCTGCTTTGACTATTGACAGCGACTTGCTTAACTGCACTTCTAGTTGTTCCGAAACCTTTGGCAACCCAGTTATTTGCAGGGGCTCTTTTAAGTGCTTGAACTGTCAAGTCATTGCCTTAGCTTAATGTACACTTAATAAAATGCAAAACGATGAAGTAATATGGGGTGTAATAGGACACAACCACTGCTCCTTCAGAACCAAAACAACCACTGAAAACTTCTGCAGGAACCCTTACAACGTAACAGGCCAGTGCAACCGAAGGTCCTGCCCTCTAGCCAACAGTCGATACGCCACAGTCATTGAAAAAGAGGGCAAGTGCTACTTGTACATCAAAGTTCCCGAAAGAGCCCACACACCCAAAAACCTCTGGCAGAGAGTTAAACTCCGCGAGAACTACCAAGACGCCCTGAAGCAAATAGACTCCTACTTAGAGCACTGGCCTGAGTTCCTCATACACAAAAACAAACAACGATTCACTAAAATCGTCCAATACCTAATACGCCGCAGAAAACTTTCAAAGCAAGCCAACACAAAGTACGTCACTGTGAAAAAGAAAACCGAACGCAGAGAACGCAACCGAGAAGCCAAAGCAGAAAACGCAGCCCAACTAGAAGTTTCGATAGAAAAAGAACTTTTGGAAAGACTCAAAAGCGGAACTTACGGAGAGATTTACAACTACCCACCTAAAGTGTACAACAAGTGGTTGGACGAACAAGACGAAGTGGAGTATGTAGAAGAAGAAATTTCAGAAGACATAGAAGACTTGGACTCGCTACTGCCCAGCAAGAAGCAGAAGTACGAGTACGAGTATGAGCATGAACTTGAAGAACTCAATCAGCTATAGTAATTAAAAATGTAGTAGGCTTAAAAAGTCCTCCGACAAACAGGACACGAATAAACCTGCTGAAGCCAAGTATCTACACAGTGCTTATGGAAGTCATGACCACACTTCAAGTAAATTGTGCGTTCTTTTAAAGTGTAGGTTTCCATGCAGATGGCACAAGCTTTTTCAAGAAGTTCTGTGCCATAGTCTACTTTAAACTGCTTACCATAAGCTCTCCTGGCTGACCTGCTTCTTTTGATAGTGAACAAAACTAAAAGGTAACTACAAAACACACTTAAAGTATACAACAGAGTCCACAAGAAAATCTTAGAACTCACCTCTAAGTTCCCGTCACTTTCACCCCCTACAATTAAGCTCAGCTTTAAAGCGTCTACACTGCACCCCAACACGTTCCAGAACATTAAGTTAGGCCCTCCTAGGAACAAAAGCATTACTCCTAGACCTTTTGCCCACACACTGTTAAATACCACCAAAAACAACATTACAGGAATACTGATAAGTGCAAAGGTAAGGGTAAGACACATCCCAACTAACCAAATGTAACACAGCAAAGAATAAGTAGTTTCTGGCAAGGATTCTGACAGCACTTCTACATCAACTGCAACCAAAAGGACACTTGCTCCAAAAAAAGCCAGCACGCAACAAGCACAGCAGTAGATTCTTCCCTGAGTACCATTGTCCATTTTAATGATTATGTGGTTAACTTTAGTTAATTTAAATCCACTCAGCCCTAGCTTCATCTACCCAATAAGTCCCAGTTTCAGGACCTTGGTGCCTTATAAGTAGCAGAGGAGTCTTGGCTCCTTCATCTATTGACTTAGTAGCTGAGTTGCCTCCCATGTCAGTTCTCACCCATCCAGGATGGAGTGCATTCACTCTAATGCCTACCTCTTTAGAGATCACTCGAGTGTAAGCATTCAGCAAAGCTTTAGAGGCAAAGTAACTGCAAGCAGGCCATCCTCTCTGTGCAAAAGTTCTGTTTTTTATGGAGTCCAAAAAGTCATCTGCAAGTTGTTTGATTCCTTCAAGAGTGAGTTCGGGCGAATAGAGTGCTTGCTTTACTTGGTCACCTGGAATGTTTTGAAGACTCCCTAGCACAGAAGAAACGTTTATAATATGCCCTTTTTCAGAAAAGTGGGGAAGGAGCAACTGGTTGAGTTCCATAAGGTTGATTAGATTAGTTTGAATGCAGTCTTTGGCTTTGTCGTACTCGCACTGCTCTTTGAAGTAAACTCCTGCGTTATTGAGTAAAACATCTACAGGCGAGTAGTTCCCAGCTATGAACTCAGCAAAGGCCCTGATGCTTTTAGGGTCGAGCATGTCTAGTTGGTGATAGTCTAACAAGTCTCCACAAGAAAAGGTTTCTAGAATTTCTTGTTGAACCTGAAGGCCTTGCTGGGGGTTTCTGGAGGTCATGATTACTTTGTGTATGCCTGTGGAGTCCTTGGCAAGTTCTTCAACTACTTTTCTTCCAATTCCTCGGTTGGCCCCTGTGACTATAACTTTGAGTCCTTGCATCTTAGTTTACTACAGAACTTATTTAGATAACTATTCGTGCTTCTTAGACGGCCTGAAACTAGACCTACTAGCTGAGGCCCTAACTGACTCTAGTTCTTGCAAAGCGTTCACAAGTCCGGACCTTTGGCTTTCTTCGTCTTCTCTTTTGTAAGTGTAGCCTATGAAGTTAACGTCCTTCCTAGTTCTTCGTTTGCGCTGAGTTTCTTCTGGGTAAAAAGGTTCTGTTTCGTCGAACTTGTCAAAATTACTAGTGTCAATTTCACTTTCGAGTTCAGGAATCCAAGGAGCCCGGGACTGCCTGATTCTGTCCCAACGGACTCCTAAAAAGAAAGGGTGGTTCTTGATCTCCTCCACCCCTTTGGAACCCAGTCGGTCTGCAGGCTCGCAGACCAGTTTATGAATTAAGTCAGTAGCAGCTAATGAAAGCCCTGCTTCCCTAGGGACTTGCAGAGTTTGTTTCCAGTGCAGAATCTTCTGACAAGTAACTGAAGGTTCATCTGCAAAGAAAGGAGGGTACCCCACTACCATTTCGAAAAATATCACTCCTAAAGACCACCAGTCAACTGTTTCGTCGTAGCCAGACCTTCTGAAGATCTCTGGAGCAATGTAGTCAGGAGTCCCCACTGTCGAAAAAGCCAATTTGCGGTTGCGCTTGAACTCGTTCCTTCTTTCGTTATAAGCTTTGTGACGGAGGTCTGCGTCGATCTTCCTCAAGTTGGAGTAAGGGTTGGACCCTGTGATTTCAGTGTGTTTACACAAACCAAAGTCAGAGAGTTTAACGTGTCCAGAACTGTCAATTAAAATGTTGTCAGGCTTCAGGTCTCTGTGTATGTAGTTCATCTTGTGCACGGACTCAATTGCCAAAATAGCTTCAGCCATGTAAAACCTAGCTTCGTCTTCAGGCAAGATGTCTCGTTTCATAAGTATAGTCATTAAGTCACCCCCTGCAAGGTACTCCATTGCTAGGTACAAGAACTTTTCGTCTTGGAAGGAGTACTTGAGCTCAACTATCCAAGGGTTGTCAGCAGTTGCAAGTACATTTCTTTCGGCGCGAACGTGCTGGACTTGGTTTTTATGCACCATTTCGCTTTTGTTCATCTTTTTGAGTGCAAGGACTTCGCCAGTCAGTTGACTTCTGACCAAACGGACTTCGCCAAAAGCTCCTTTACCAATTATAGCTATGGATTCGAAGTCGTAAACCGAAATCTTTTTGCGACGAAGTCTGAGTTGCTCGGCTTCTTCGTGGAGGATGTTTTGTCTGATGAGGTGTTGTTCGGTTTGGGACAAGTTGAGTTCCTGCATCTTGCGAGAGAGTTCTTCCCAGCATTCCTTTTTCTCGGATTCTTCGCGTTTCATTTTGGAGTACTTCTGCTCTATGTAAGCCTTAGCAGCTTCGGCTCTTTCCCGTGATTGGTTGGAGACTGGGTTGGGTTCTTTCCTGTCTTTTTTTTGACCAGGACTAGTGCGTACGTTTGCCATTTAAATGATAGAAGAGCGAAACTTCTTTAGTATTTAAAGTTCAACAGAATAACTCATTTTAATTACCAATGAACAAAACCTTTGAAAAAACTACTGTGAATAACTGGAAGTCTACTTCTTTGCCTCCTTTGAAACTTAAAACCCAACCTGAGTTCCCCAAACTCAACTTGACTAGAGTTCCTAAGTTCAAGCCTAGCAAGCGCTTTCAAAAGTTCGTGTCTGCCCGTGAAGTCCAAATACCTGAACGCACTAACAAAATCATACTTGAGCCACTCAGAGAAACTAAAGAAAGCACAGCTTGGTTCCAGCAACTGCTTTCTTGGAAGTCCATTTACGAAGACCAAACTGAATACAAGCAAATACTTAAAGAAGTCGAAGTCCACAACTACATTTTGGCTAAGAAGAAGATAAAGTAACTCTAGTTAGCAGCATCTTGTTGTCTAGGTCTAGGTTGTCTTTCTGGGGGCTTTTCGACCTCTTCTTTTCTTTTTAACAAGTTGATTGTTCCTACTACTACTAACCAGTTTGCTAAGTTAAAAAGCGATATGTGGAAGTTCCTTTCTAGTTTCCAAATCCTAGCCTGTGCTTCGTAACGAATTGCTTGGGTATCGCCTTCAGTAGCATCATACTCACTGGTAGCAAAGTTGTACGTGTAAAACATAAACAGCAGAACCGACAGAAAAGGCCCTGAGTAAAGGTTAATTTTCACTTGGGTTTTGCAGAGTTCTTTTAAAAACCTAGGAAAGGGAAACAACAGCACCAAGTTTATAATAGTTGACAGCGGAATTGAAATACAAGATATAAGGATAATGCCTAAGTCCTGCATATTTATTTACAAAGCCTCTACCACCAACACGTAGTCCCTTGAAGAAGCCTGAGTCACACTCAGCAAAGTAAACCCTGCAGACCCAAGTAACTCTTCGAACTGCTCAGCACTTCTTTCTTTCCCATTGACTTGAGTCATCATTTCAATGTCTTGGAAACGCAAAGCTTTGTAGTGAGGACTGCTTCTGTCTAAAAGAGCTTCTATAATAAACATCTTTCCACCTGCTTCTAAACTTTCTCTGCAGTTCTTCAAAACTATTCCTGCTTGGAAGTCAGACAACTCATGCATTACGTTCCTCAGAATAAGAGTGTCGAAGTCAGGCGGTACTTTTAAGTTATAGTTCCCCTGGATTACTTGGATCTTGTTCAGCATGTTGTGCTTGGAAATGCTTTCTTTGATCACTTTGACGTTTTCAGGCATTTCCAAAACCGCTACGTCTGCGTGTCTGCATTCTTTTGCAATCTGCATAGTAAGCGACCCGTCGCCACCTCCGATCTCCAGAATCTTTTTGGACCCAGTAAAGTCCATAACGCCTAAAGCGTCGTCTAAGTTAGAAACAAGGTTCCCGTTGACATAGTTTTGGAAGATTTCAAAGGTTCCTTGTTCCTGACTCATGACTTTGGAAAGTGGCTTTCTGTGGAATATCTCAGAAGCAGACTTTTCAGTAGTCATTGAGTCTACAAAGTTAGAAAGTGACTTGTAGTTTTCGGGAAGAGTGCGGTAAAGGGCTCTTGAACGAAGAGGTTCTTCTAGCAAGTCAGAAGAGTTTTTAGTGTTAGACCAAAGGTCAGTAGTTCTGTTTCTCTTAACAAAACCTGTGCACTCCAAACCTAGCAACAAACTTTCTAGCTGGTTTGGGTGCAAAAAAGTGCGGGTAGCTAATTCGTCCAGTGACTTGTCTCCGTCTGCAAGCATCTCAGGAATTCCCAGACGCATGCAAGTTTGAATCAGTCCGCCTATAATCGGACCCCTTCTGATGAGTTCCAACTTAGATTGGTTTTCAGTCATTATAATTAACTTAAAATCTCGTACTTCAAATATAAGCTTTTTAACTTGTCGTGCTGAATAAAACTTACAAATTCAGGTGGAGTCTCTGTGTAAGAAGGGCCTTCAATAAAGTGCTCAGCAATCACTAGTTTTTTGAACGTCATGATTTCTGGAAGTTGCGCTCTGAGCAAGTAAGGTTTCTTCATTGCATTTTGGGATTGCTTAACTAGTAGTTCCCAGTCTTTAAGAAGTTTGTTTTGGTTGGTTTGACCCCTGACCTGGAATATTAAGTTCAGGGTTTCTCTAAGGTGAGTTGAGTTCATCAACTGCTGCTGTTTGAGACACACTGTAAACATTATTAATTACCCCATAAAGTTTCTTCTTGCTTAACGAAGTCATGGTAACTTCTGAGAACCCCTACTGTGTTTTCTACTTCAAACTGGGTTTTCCCACTGAGTTGCTTCATAAGTTCCCTAGACTCTAAAGAAGAAGGCATTACGTAAAATATGTCTTTCGACCAGAAGATTTTGTACACGGCTACTGAGCCAAACTCTTGTTCCAAAACAGCTTTTACACTTTCAGGAGTCACGTGCTCACCTAGAGTGATCACAAAGATGTCCTTGTAGTTTTCTTCACGAGGTTTGGAGTCCAGTTTCAAGGGTATTTTTCTGCCAGCCACCGGGACTGTGTTCTTTAAGTGCTTGAGACTTTTGTGTGAGCTCTTGAAGTCAGTGTCCAGTAAAGACAGTAACCTCAAAAACAAACTTCCTGTAGAGAACGCGTCAAAAGCTGCGTCGTGAGGAAGCTCGTTGGAAATAGCTTTGTCTACATGTATGGGGTAGTTTTTGAACCTTTCAGTGTCTTTCTGTATAGTTTTAAAAGACTCTTCCAAAGCAATGACTCCGTAGTCTTTGTCAAAGAAGTTCTTTAGGTAAGTAGAGGACTGAATCATGTGTTTGGTGTCGTAGACTACAGGAAACTTCGAATTGATTCCGCTTAAAAACTCATAAAGCGAAGGAGGCAGTGGCTCCATGAACTTGTCGTACAGGTGCATAAGGTCCATGAGCATATTGTGTCCAACTAAAGGCTTGCCTTGAATCATGTCAATCACTTCAGAAAACCCCCTGATGTCTTCTGTTGTGTGTTCTCTTTTGCCAGGCTTAAGTTCAATTCCTAAGTTAAAGGTTCCTTCTTTCTTGACTTCGCCTATCAACTCAAATTCCTTTTCAAGTTCACGGATAGTGTAGTAAAGTACACTGCTTTTAACGTACTCTCCGTCCAAAAAAACTTCTTCTCCAGGCTTCTCCAGCACCTTATCACGTGCCCAGTTCAGGTAAGCTTTCATTTCGTCTGTGACTCCAGCTCTGTTGAACTCCCTTTTAGCTTGGACTTCTTTGTCCTTGAGGAGCTGTTTTTCCTTGGAGTTAAGGAACCCCAGCCCCTCTCCAATAGCTTTGTTAAAGTCAAATCCATGCTGGGAAAGGAAGTTCATTGAAGAGGCCTGGAAACTGTATGTGCGGTCAAGTACCTCTGGGGAACTGGGGTACAAGTAAAAGGAAAAAGGAGTCGCTTTTGCTCCTGAGTCCATTAAGTTAAATGCACAGAGTCCTATTTGCAGTGGACAGAAAGAAGTAATGCTTGTGTGGAGCTTTAAGTACCTGTGCTCCATTGAGTCTAGAGATGTGTTTCTTAAGTTGGGGTGCAGGTACAGTCCTGAGAACTCCAAGTCAAAGGAAATAAAGTGTGCTTTCTGGAGTGTAGATTTGACGAAGGAGTATAGTTGGGGGTAGTTAAACCTGGTTACTTCCATTTACTTTTTAGTTACTTTTTTACTGAGGAACTTTAGGACAGCTTCAAGTTTCTCGTCCATACTTTGGACTTTGTCTTGGAACTCCTGGAACTTGTTTTCGATGCTCATGGTTTTTTCACTTATGCTTTGGACCTTATAGTCTATGTCAAGGAACTTAGTGTCGATTTCTTGGACTTTTCCCTCAATGCTTTGAACTTTCAAGTCTATGTTTTGGATGCCTTTTTGCGTTTCTTGTCTTGCTTTTTGGATTTCACTTTGGGTTTTTCCTTGGTTTTTATTTGTTTTGTTTTTGACAGCTTGGACTTGTTTGTGGAGTTCCCTTAGGCTACTTTCCCATTGCTCTTTCAAAGGTTTTACGTAGTACAGGTACTGGTGGTTTTCTTTGTTTCTGTTTTTAAAAAGACAGTTTTCTAGCTTAAAAATCAGTTCTAGTTTAGTTAAAGTGTCCAGTTCGGTTTTCTTGAAGGCTGCTTTTTCAAAGGACTCAGAAACTACTGAAATCAAAAAGTTAAGTAGCAGTATTAAGCCTAGTAAAGAACCCACTGTAAACAAAACCCACTGAACCTCGTTAAAGTCCCCTGGGTCGCCTAAAAGCAACCTATAGCCAAGCTTAAAGGCTTCCCAGGGGCCTAAGTTTTCTGTAGTGCCCATCAATGCCCAGCAAGCCAAAACAAAGTATCCAAGTAGTAGTAAAAACCCAGCACTGTCCTTTACAACTTGCTGCACTAGCCAAACGTAGTGCCTAGTTAAGTCAAACACCTTAAAAGCATTAACTCCTTCCAACCAAAACAAAAGACTTGCAGTAAGTGTCAGTAGGTCGCCTGAGTTTAAGTTTCCAAACTCCAAAGCTATCGAAACTACTCCCCAAACGTACCCTAGAAACAGTCTTGCAAGACTGAACCAGTTGCTGACTGACTTAAAGTAGTTCTTTTTGAGCAGCCAAAGCTGAAGTGCTTCAAAGGCTGTTAAAACAAGGTTGTTAAGCAAAAAAAACCCAGTAAGCACTTGCTTTGCATAGTTATTTTCGAAAAAAGTTATTCCCACTATAAAAACTATACTTAGCAGGTTAAACAAAGCTATAGTCCACAAAGCTTTTTTAAACTTGTTCCACTTGTGACTAACTAAAGCATGCACAAAGTTACATCGCAGGCACTCACTTTCAGTCTCTAAAAGACTCCTTAGTAAAGTCAAACTGTCCTCAGATCCTTCTACAAAGTTGTACCTAAACTTACTTCGACCTACTTTGACTTCTTTGCATTCAGATTCTTCAGAGTAGTTTATAAACGCAGCTTCACTTGTAGTGTAACAGGGAAGGTTCTTTATCCTAAGAGGCTTTTTGACACTTGAAGTAGTTGCTTCACAAATAAACCTTGCTTGGGCTTCTTGGAAAATCCTCGGAAGGTCTTTTGAAATCATTGAAAAAATCATTTCTTGCTTTTGAGTGTCTTGCAGCTCTGAAATGTACTTTAAAATAACTTCAGTGCATTTTTTGTGCCCTCTTTCAAGCGACAGTGTAAGTGGAGTTTTGCCTTCAGCAGACTCTAAATAGTAACAGCCTTCTTGCAGTGCCCTTTGCAACAACTTGTCTTTTCCTTGGTAAGCAAGTGCGTGCAGAAGGTTAATTCCGTAAGGCATCACTGCTAAGTGGTTCATGTTTTTGTTGTACTCAAAACTTTTCGACTCAGTTATTCTCTTAAAAAGGTGCATACCGTGCACTGGTCCTGGAGAGCACCTGTAGTCGTAGCACAACTTTGTAAGTCTCACTGTGCCATCTGAGGACCCAAAAGCTAAGTAGTTACCTACTACTTTCAAACACCAAACAGGGTCTTTGTGGCCTTCAAAAATAGCCTCTTCCGCTTTAGTGTGGAGACTCCAAAACCTCACTGTGCCGTCCCCGGAACCTGAAGCCAAGTAGTCCTCCACCACTTCCAAACAGGTCACGCTTTCTTGATGCCCCTTAAGTGTAGTTTCTTGAGTGGTTTCTAAGTTCCAAATCTTCACACTGCCTTCAAAGCACCCCGACACTAAGTAGTCCCCCAAAGCCTTTAAGCACCTCACAGGACTCGCATGCCCAACTAAAACAGCTTCCTCTTCGCCTGTTGCTAAGTTCCAAAGCCTTATAGTTTTGTCCACAGAACCTGACGCTAAGTAACCCCCTACGAGCTTTAAGCACCAAACAGGACCTGTGTGTCCTTCGAAAACGCAAAGTTCTTCCTTAGTCACTATACTCCAGAGTCTGATAGTGCAGTCTTCAGACCCCGAAACCAAATGGTCTCCTACTACTTTTAGACACCACACTTCTTCAGTATGGCCCACTAAAACAGCTTCTTGGGTTTCAGTGTGCAAGTTCCAAAGTCTTACAGTGGCGTCCCTAGAACCTGAAGCCAAGTAGTCCCCCACAACTCTCAAGCAAGTAACAGTTTCAGTGTGGCCTTCAAGCACAACCTCTTCACTTTGCAAGCAAGTAACCTCATGGGCTACTGCTATGGATTCTCCCGTTTTGCTTTGCATGTCCCAAAGCCTTATAGTTCTGTCCTGCGACCCTGAAGCTAAATACTCTCCAACAACTTCCAAACACCTAACAGGCTCCATGTGACCCCTTAAAACAGTTTGTTCAGTTTTCGTTTGCAAGTTCCATACTCTTATAGTGCTATCTGCAGAACCTGAAGCCAGAAACTGCCCTACAGCTTTCAAACAGTTAACAGTATCTAAGTGCCCGTCCAACACAACTTCTTCAGTCTTAGTGTGAAGTTTCCAGAACCTCAAAGTGCCATCTCCAGACCCCGAAACCAAGCAGTCCCCAACTTCCTTTAAGCAGTTTATGTCTCCAAGGTGCCCTTCAAAAACAGCCAACTGTTCCTTGGTTTCTACATTCCAGAGCCTAACAGTGTAGTCCCAGGAACCCGAAACTAGGTATTCTCCTGCTGCTTTCAAGCACCAAACGTAACTGGTGTGTCCTTTAAGAACAACTTCTTCTTCAGTCTCCAAGTCCCAAAGCCTCACAGTGCGGTCTACAGACCCTGATGCCAGGTACCCACTTACAACTCCTAGACACCAGACTATGCCTTCGTGGCCCTCCAGCACT
Organism: Fabrea salina; assembly: GCA_022984795.1. NCBI lineage: Eukaryota > Ciliophora > Heterotrichea > Heterotrichida > Fabreidae > Fabrea > Fabrea salina. Next base: position 29,643 of record JALIHJ010000038.1, on the reverse strand, counting down.
AGTTCTTGGGTTTTTCTTTCGATGTTCCAGAGTCTTATAGTGCCATCTCTAGACCCTGAAGCTAGGTACTGCCTTACAACTTTCAAACAAGTAATTTCGTTACTGTGGCCTTCCAGCACTGCTTCTTGGGTTTTGTTTTCTGTGCTCCAGAGTCTCACAGTGCCATCTCTCGATCCAGACGCTAGGTACTCCTTCACAACTTTTAAGCAAACAACAGGAGCTGTGTGCCCTTCCAAAACGGCCTCTTGGGTTTTAGTTTGCATGCTCCATAGTCTCACAGTGCTGTCGTCAGACCCTGAAGCTAAGTACTCCCCAACAGCTTTCAAGCACATAACACTGTCGCTGTGCCCCCTCAACACTGCTTCTTGAGTTTTGGTTTGCACGTTCCAAAGCCTCACAGTGCAGTCTTCCGACCCCGAAGCTAAATACCCTTCAATAACTTCTAAGCACTCCACACTTTCAATGTGGCCTCTTAAAACACCCACTTCTTGCTTGATGTCTGGGTTCCAAAGCCTCACAGTGCTGTCTTGTGACCCTGAAGCCAGGTAGTTTCCCGCAACTTTTAAACAAGTAACTTCCTTTGTATGAGCTCTCAAAACTTTACAAGGCTCTAAGTTCTTAAGTACTTGGTCAAGGTCTTCCAGGAGCTGGTCTTCTCCAGTAGCAACTGAGTTAAAATCTTGATTAGGGCTAATTTTCATTACAGATTTATGTACGTATTTCTAATCCTTAATAATTTAATTTAATAACATTTAGTTTGACATGACACTTGAGCAAGTCTTTGTCACTCCACACAACTTTCCTAACACACTCTTTAGAACCTGCCACAGGGCTAGTGACTCAGAGTTTTAAAGAAGCGACGGAGTGATATGCTCTTCATGGCTTGTCTCAAAAAGGACTTTCAAAAGCGATCTTTATAAATATCACTCAAGAACTCCAGTCTCGTGCAATAACTTAAATCATATGGTTCATTTCAAAACCAAACTGAACCATGAAGTTATTGCTCAACTGAATTCTTAAGAGCCTGGTTACACCCTTCTTTAGAAGCTTAGGTATAACCTTTCTCAGAAGTTCCATTTATAAGAACACAATTTAAATTCTTAATGCTACTGAACTTTAGTGCCTTCCTCAAGAAAAGCTTCTTCACTAGGTTTAGCACTGTGCGAATTTTGCACAATTCCCATAATGCAAGGCATGTGCAAAGTGACTTCTCGGTTCTGGTCACTTACCCAAACTCGCGCAGCGTCTTTGCAAAACCAAGCGTTTTCAAAAGGCACTATTTCAAAAGCTTCTCCACAGACTTGGCAATAAAGCTGGTCAGGGTTACAGGGTGCCCAGGACAACTGTTCTTCGTAGACTTCAATTTGTGTTTCTTCCTGAACTAGTCCAAACTGGACTTTGGGGTCGCACCAACTCTCTCCATCAGGAAGCCAAGCTTTTGGTCCGCGTTTGCGCACGTTTTGTTGGAAGTGCCAGTCAAGGTGTAAGTCTAGTTCTGAGTCCAGTCCAAACCTCAGTCCACAGTTGAGGCATTGCCTAGGGAGTTCGTCATAGAGTTCATACAAAAGCCTTCTGTGGGTTTCTCGAGGGTCGATCACAGCAAGTCGCATTTCGAGTTTTTCGCGTTCAGCGTTGCTGCGTTCTTTAGTTAAGATTCTGTCGAAAAGCGAACTGTACTCGTCTTGTGTGGCTTGCAAAAGTAACTCTTTAGGAGTGTAGGAGTGGTGTCCCAGCCAGTCGCCTACTTCGCCTAAGTCGAACATGCCCGACCCAGTGTGCATAGGAGAGGATATCAAAGGAGGGGCAGGGGCCATTTTCTCACGCATATCCTCCAAAACTTCTTGGGGAAAGCGGATTTGCGACTCCCAAACTTGCAAAAGTTTGTCCATGTCCCGCTTCACCATAGGATCTGCCATGTGGAAAGAGTGGTTGAAAAAGTGGGCTACACGCATCCCTAGGAAGTCCCTCATAGCTGGAACGTTGAAAGAAAGCGAGTCAACTACATATAAAAACAAAAGTTTCCTGAACCCTTCTTGGGCTGAGTAAAGCCTAGATTCTAGCTTCTCTACTAAGTGAGGAGTAAGTTGAGGGTAGTCCCTTGCAATAGCAGTTAAGCAGTCAATTATGCGTTTATCGTTCCGAACAAGTCTGTCTAAAAGTTGCGAGAACTTCCAAATGGGGTCTATTTGTGCCATTTACTTAAGAATTGCTCTAAAAAGTTCTGTGAGCACATTTCTGGGCATGCCCGGAAGAATTGGCTTATGTACTGGACGTACTTCGTTTTAAGGTAAGGCTTGGCTGCCAAAAGCACAGGCTCTAAGTCCTTTTGAATGAATTCTGGAGTCAGTTGTTGAGACCTAACTAAGGAAAAACAAAGTACTCCTAGTTTATGGTATTCCTTTTGACCAAGCAAAATTTTTAGGTTGCTTCTGGCTTGCGGAAGCAAATACTTGACATAAGAAGGAGCTAGTTTAGAAAGCCCGTGCACAAGCAAAGTCAATTCCAAAGAGTTAATCCCATTGCTGCAACTCAAAACAATTTCTGAGATCCTTTTTATAAGTGGTAAGTTAACAGACTGCTTCCAAGCTAAAATGTCTAGCAAAGAAACTAGGTCACTGAAAGTGTACTTATCCAAGTTCTCCTCTACTAGGTTTTCTGCTTCCCACAAGTTGTCTTGGGTAAGTAATCGGTGCTTAGAAGCTTGGGAAAGCAGCCTGGCATGGTACTCAGGCGGCAAAGAGTTGAGGTACTTGGCGTATATTTGGTGGATGGTTTGGCTTTGTTTTTTGCAGGCTAAAACAAAGTGCCGGATACAAAAGTTAGGTTCTGTGGTTTCTTGAGTAAAGATAGCGTCGATCTGACTTAGAACGGACTCCTCACTAGACTCTAAATACATCCTTAATAAATTCTGCCTTAGAATGGCTGGGTGTTTTGAAAAGGCTTCTAAAACACTGAAGTCTTTTGAAAGCAACAAATAGTCAGTGAGGATCCCAGGGTCCTGAAAGGAGTTTGGGCTCAGAATTAAACTTTTGGTGTGTTCTTTAAACTCTGTTTGAAGGGGAACTTTAAGTTTCTGGAAAAGCCCCAGCACAGCTCGCAGCTGCTTAGGGTTTATTTGAGTCTCTAAAAGTTTGTGTTGGAATAGACTCCAGTCCTCAGCACTTGCTTCTTTTGAAAGCACCAGTTGGTCCAAAGCTCTGAACAAAGAATTCGAGTCAGGGCTAGTTTGTTTGAGAACCAACAAAGCATTTCTAAGCAAATTTGACATGATTTTATAAACTTAAGTGTCTGAGAAACAAAAGTCATAAATAACTGCTGTAATAATTTAAATGGAACTGGAACTCAGCGCAGTTATAGGATTCACAGGAACAGTAAGTCAGGGCCTCGTTCTGCACCCTGACAACGAGCACCTGATCTTCCCACTAGGCTCTACAATTGTTATTCGGCACATTGTGTCTCGTACTCAATCCTTCCTGCGCGGGCACGACCAGCGGATTTCCTGCATCACAGTTTCTAGATCCGGGACCTACATTGCTAGTGGCCAGCAAACCCACATGGGATTCCAAGCAGAGGTGATCATCTGGGACTTTGCCACCAAACAACCATTCCAAAAGATGAAGCTTCACAAAGTGCTCATTCAGTCTTTGAGCTTCTCCCCATCTGAGGAGTACCTTGCTTCACTAGGAGGCCAAGATGACAACATGCTGATTGTTTGGGACGTTGCGACAGGAAAAGGACTCTGTGGGTCTTCTGTAGGTCACGAACCCGCAAACCAAGTTAAGTTCTTCAACTCTTCAAACAACAACATGATCACTGTGCAGAACCTCAACGTGAAGATTTGGCATGCTGACTACTCAGCTAAGAAACTTAACAACACTGGTGTGAACCTGGGCAACCTTAAGCGCCACATCATGAACGTAGTCATACACCCAACTGACGTTTACGCCTACGTAGGAACTAGGACTGGAGACATTCTAGAACTTAACTTAGAAAGAGCTATTTACAAGCGCAGTGGACCTGCCAGAAAGCTTTTCTCTTTAGGAGTTCAGTGCATGGAGCTCTTACCTAACGGTGACTTACTGGTGGGGACAGGCGAAGGCATCATTGCTAAACTAGGATGCCAGAACTTAGCTGTGAAAGCCCAAAGCCAAGTGATGGGAGCAGTCACTTCTATTAGTTTAACTGGTGACGGAACTCACTTCTTTTTGGGTACGAATCAGTCAAACACCTACCTCGTGGACACTGACCAACTTAACTGCGAACTGAGGAACACCTGCCACTACGAAAAGATCAACGACATTGCTTTTCCTCACAACTACTCAGAAGTCTTTGCAACTTGCTCAATAAACGACATCCGAGTGTGGAACGCCAGGAACCGACAAGAACTACTCCGAATTCAAGTGCCAAACCTAGAAAGCTTTTGCGTGGGATTTGCTCAAGACGGCAAAAGCATCATTAGTGGGTGGAACGACGGCAAAATCAGGGCTTTCTTGCCCCAGTCAGGTAAACTTATGTACGTCATAAACGACGCACACCGCCACGGAGTGACAGCAATAACTACTACACTGGACTCTTCAAGACTTATATCAGGAGGAATGGAGGGCGAAGTCAGGATCTGGCGCATTGGCAAGCAGACCCAAACGATGGAAGTGTCCATGAAGGAGCACAGAGGACGAGTTTGGGCCATACAGGTCAATAAAAGCAACGAACAAGCTGTAAGTGCTAGTTCTGACGGTTCATGCATAGTATGGGACCTGAAGAACTTCACTAGACTTACTTGTCTATTTGAAAGCACAATGTTCAAACAAGTGCTTTTCCACCCAGATGAGAGCCAACTCTTAACAACAGGTTCGGACAGAAAAATCACCTACTGGGACACGTTTGACGGACAAGCCATTAGGATGCTGGACGGAAGCGAAGATGGTGAGGTGAACACCCTTGCTATGACTGAAGACGGAGAGTACTTTGCTTCAGGAGGAGAAGACCAGTTAGTCAAGATCTGGAGTTATGACGAAGGAGTGGTGCTCCACGAAGGACTTGGACACTCCGCAACCATTACCAAGACAACTTTCAGTCCAGACCAACGGTCACTCATCAGCACTGGTTCAGAAGGTGCTATTTTCATCTGGAACGTGCCTCAAAGTATTTTGCAGCGTAGCTAACTAAATTAGAATACTCAAAGCTTTTTACTAAAAGCAAACAAAGTTTAGAATAAATATGCTAAGGAGACTGTTTTCCACTGACAAGTGGTCGTCACTCACTCTGTTGCAGCTGCGGGACGAACTGGCGAAGCGGGGACTTAAACGAGGAGGCACCAAACAAGAACTGGTTAAAAGACTGGTAGAAAGTGAAATTGTGCGGCCCCCGCCTGCAGAGTTGCAACTTACTGAAGAACAAGAAGAACAACTCGAAGCCAAGAACCTAGAGTCCCTCAACAAAAGCTACATTCTGGAAGAAATCCTTAAAAGGAGACCTGGCATGCAAGTTTCACAACGCTTAAACAAGAAAAAACTCATTGAAATCCTGAACTCCATAATCATTGGCGAGCGCGGTCTTGAAATCAACGTAAAGGACCTTAGAAGCTTAATTCTGAGACTCCACCGCAACTACCAAAGCTTGTCCTCCGAAAGTATTTGCTTAGTTCTAGACAGCCTCTCTGACTTGTACCATATCTCCCAGTTAGACATGAACGTGCTTTTGAACACCGACAGCGACTTGTTAGTTCCAGTCTGGGAATTGGTTTTCAAGCACTTAGACGAACTGTCGCCACAAAACTTGTACGTAATCCTGAAGTCTTTGCCCATTTTGCAGAACTTCTTCATGAAGAACTTCTCAGCAGGGTCAAGAATTGACGTTGAGAGTTTAGAGCACCTGTTGAGTCAGATTTCCAAGCACACCTCCCACTACAGTCCTTACGAAATAGCCAAGGTGATTGAAATGTCCAACAAACTAACTACTTCTGTAAGAATACAGAACATCCAAAACGAACTCAAACACAAAGTAGCAGACAGTCTTGAAGACTTAAGTGTTTACACAGAAAACCAACTGCTTACCTTACTAGACGCTTTTCCGCCTGGCAGCTACCACACACACAAAGAAGTCATTGACAGCATTGTTAAAAAAGTCTACTACAAACCTAGGAACTCCAAGTTTGAAAGGCCTCTGCAAACTTTGTACACCCTGAAGAACCTAGGAGCGCCTTTTCCAGTTAACTTAGTTTTGGAGCTTAACTTTTTGCCGCGTGACTTTTTGCGGAGACTAGCGCCTCTTTCTTTGGTGCAAACAGCTAAGATCCTTTGTGAGCAAGAAAAACTCTCAGTAGACATGGCTAGGAACATCATGGAAATACTTGCAGCACACAACTTCGTAGACTCCACAGGGTTGGCTCTGTACGCTAACTATATTTACTTGCTCCACGAACACAACATTTTTGCAATGGTGCTCCAAAGGGTGGCTTTGCTGAACAGGTGCATTGTGAACGAAGAAAACCTAGACTTAGTTTCAGCTTTGAAGATTTCACTGTGTTACTTGCCCCACATGTCAAATGACTCCTTGGCTTCTAGACTTATCCAAGAACTCATGGCTCTTGACTCTACTGACAACCGTTGGAAAGAACTGACTCACTTCTTACTCAAAATCATGTCTGACTTAGTTGAAACTACGAAAGAAAAACCGATTTTCAACTACCAGTTCCAGTCTTACTCCCAGTTAGTCACCAACACCAAGCAGCAACTAGGAGCTGCTATTGCTAGAATTTTGGAGAACTTCGAAAGCACTTCTTCTGAGTTGTTTGAGTTCTACAGTTCAAACCTGTGTGAAAAAGCTCCTGAAAAAAGTGTCTTTGAACAAAGCATTCCAGTCGGTTCAATAGCTCCTTTTGCTAAAGCTCTTTGGAAGTTCAAGTACCTCTACACCAAAGAACAACTCATCCCCATAGTGCAAAGGGCTTTCAAAACCCTTTCTAAAGAAAACCCCCAAGACTCCCAAGCTGCTTACTTGTTGTCGCAAGTTAACTTAATTGATGAGCAAATTACTTCCGATGCCTACATTTCTTTGGAAAGCATCAAGCAGCAAGCTCTGAACTTTGTGGAAAACTATGATAGTTACTCCTTGCCAATACTTTATAACTTCAGTAAAACTCCCAAAGACTCTTTGCTGCAGGAACTCGAGTCCAGAATCCAACTTGGAAGGTGCTTTGACGGAGTGCTTGTTAAGAACTTAATCATGCTAGGTCGAGCAAGTAGTTTCTCGCAGTTTCCCAAAGCTTCTGAAAACCTAGGTTTCCGGAACCGCGCAGAACCCCTTTTGCAGACCAAAGTAGTGAATGATCTCATAGAAACTTTGTGTGCTTGCGGTTCAGAAAACCTGGACTTAGAAGGCATTTCTGATTACTTAAGTCACTACATAAACCAAATAGACCAAACTCACTGCTTGATGCTGACTTCGCTGTTAAGACCCCAGTGGCAAAGCATTAACTTGGAACTTAAAAAGTACCTAGAGTCTGTAGAACTCAACTCTTCTCCAGACATCGAGCGGATTAACGAGTTCACTGAAGGCTCAGTAGTTCGGGAAAAACTAGTTCAAGTGGCACAAAACATACGACCTAGTTTCAAAAACATCCACTTAATAGAATCTTTTAAAAACCAAAGAATTGCCCTTCCTGGACTACTTAACGCATACCTGACTCTGCTGCCTAGACTGAAGGAAGAAAACGAACTCATTGAGTTAGTTGATAAGTTACTAGAAACCTCTTCAGTGATTGGCCAGGCTGAAATCATTATAAACAACATCCAGGAGTGCCTTGACAGGTACAACCTTTGGCAAATCCTTCCTTTCCGCAGTATTGTGAACTACTTGTTTTTGCACTCAGAAAGTCCACAAACTATTAAAAGCGCACCTGCACACATAGTGGACCTTTTCAAAAAAGGAATCAACAAAGGAGCTTCCTCAGAGGAAGAGTTTGTGCACCCTAAATCGGGACTGAAGTGCTACCCTGCTTTTACGTACACAACTAAACTAGAGCCTCGCTCAGTTACTTCAAACGACATTGACCTCAGGTCTAGGTACATAGTGTACTCGCCAGAACCAATGATGCCCCAACAAGAAATATTCTTCTACAAAAAAGTACACTCAATCCTAAACGCGTTGAAAATGGAACACCTAGAAGAAGCACACTCTGCTGTGAACGAGTACTACAAACAACGAGCTCAAGACCCAGAACTGCAAGAGTTCCGTTACTCCTTTTTGAAAGTTCTGGGCTACGCAAAGAGACACCGCGTCATGGAATTCAAAAACAACGAAAACAGATCAGACCCCATTACACAATGGAAACCTGACTTGCTTTTTGACGCAAGCAAGTTGGCAATCTTTGCGCACACAGAAAAAGAAGCACTTTACAGCGCCAACGGCCAAGAAGCCGGAGTTACTTTTATCAACAAAGTCATCAAAGAGCAGATAGAAAAGATCAGTGGTTTCAGAGTCTTGGGACTGAGAACTAAGCTTTGGAACGAAATGGAAGAAACTAAAAGAGTCCAACTAGTCAACCACTTACAGAATAAATTTAAGTTAGATTCTTTTTAGGTTGTGGCTAGAGTAAGTTTGCAGTATGTTTTTAAAGTGCGAAGTAATGAGTGAAGTTTTTGAAGAGTGGCGCTTTAGTTTCGAGGAAAGAATCAAGCCTTTAATGGCTCTAGGACTTGCCATTTTAAAGTCTTTTTGGGAGTTTGACTCTTTTATTCTGGGCAAGTGAGTACTTCTTTCAAGGTCTCTTTTGCAGTAGTTGTCTTTTAAGATGTTTTTGGTGTAAATAGGCATTAAGTGCTGGAAGTCGTAGTCCCGGATTCTGTAAAGCTTGGCACTTTGTGAGGCTACGTAAACTGTGTACTTGGATGGCTCCTGGAACAAAACACTTTCCTCACCTATAAAACTTCCTTTTTGCAAATAAGCAACGTTTTGTGTAGTGGAGTTTTCTTTTCTGACCATAATGCAACTGCCTTCCACTAGTATAAACACCCTGGAAGTGGGTTCTCCTTGTTTCGCTATGACCTTGTGCTTGCCGTAGTTCTTAAGTCGGAATGCGTAAACCAGTCTGTTGACTTGACTGCTTGAGTACTTAGACATGCCTGGAATGTAGGTTTGGATAAATTCAAGTCTTTGGCCAATGCTTGAAACAAGTGGTTGCATAATGAACCTTTTGAAGTCTTGAGAGTTTAATAAAAACACCCAACAGTTTTTGTTAGCCTTGCAAAGAACTGAGTGGGGACGGTTTCTGGATATTGACCTTTCGCCTATGATTTTGCCTTCTTTGATAACTGAGTCCAGAATTTTTTCTCCGTGCTGAGTAACTGTGTAAAGGCTTATGCTTCCCGAAACTACTATGTACACATGGGTTGGAAAACTTCCTTTCTCAAAAAGCACTTCTCCTGGCTCGAACCTTTTAAGTTCTAGCTTGGAAGCTAATTCTGACCTTTCGGTAAAGGGCAAAAAGTCGAAAACTTTCTTTACATCTGGGAACTTGTAAAGGAACCTCAGAGTGCTTCGGGGGTTGTTTTCTAAACTTCCGATTGAGTTGTTGAAACTGTTTTTTCGGGGTTTTACCATTTTCTTATTAATTACGGTGAAGCCTGGGTAAATGACTTACCTTTGTAGGTAGAGCGGTGCATGCTCCTCCTTCTTCCATTGGCACTTATGTAGCCGAACTTTTCAAGCAGTTCTGTAGACAGGGGTTTTAAGTCTTCATTAGTGAGTATTATTTCGTTGGGCTTAAGGCTGTTTTTGATTTGTTTGGCGAGTTCAGTTTGGGTGCTTAACAGGGTTCTTTTGTAACTAACAGAATCAGAGAGTCCTAGTTTTTCCAAACCCAGTTGTTCTTTGAACTTGTCCCTGGTTTGGGTTCCTAAAGAGTTGTGCAAGCCTACACTTTCAATAGATTTAAAGTACCTTTTTTTCCTTTTAAAAAACCCAATTAGGCTCATTTTGTTTTTAGGAGTCGACTTTAGGGACTGGGCGTCAGCAGTAAAACTTAGGGCTTTTTTGTGCCCGAAGTTCATAGGTGGTTGTATTTCTTTGTTCTTGTTGCGGGTTCTGAACTTGTAAGAGTTGTCTGCAGGAGTGGTGTCCAGCCACTTGTTTTTTTCTTGGGCTTCTTGGAGTCTCTCGCATTGTGTGGAGTTTCCTCTGCTTTTGAGAAAAGACCTTTTAGCAAAGTGGCAACTTGAAGGTCTTTCTTCTGGGGCCTCTGCAGCTAGTTGTTTCATTTGGTCGTGGATTCGGATTCTGTAACGGCTGCAAAGTAGCTCTTGCTGCTTAGTTCTTTTTTCAGTGTTTTTAGTTGAGTTGAGTTCATTTTGCTTTTTTTCGAAAGCAAATAAGTTAAACATTATACAGTTAAATAGTTAAGCTTTAGGAATAGAGTCAGGCGAAGTAGAACTGTAGTTGCTTTTAGGACTCACAAACTCTTTTAAGTGGTCTGTTTTTTGGGGTTTGGGGTCTTCGCACTTAACTTCACTTTCGAAGTCTTCAGGTTTTTCGTCTTCGTTGGACTGCAAGTTGGACCCAAACAAAGAACTCATAGGAGTAGTGAACTCCAAAGTGTTTTCTTTTATGCTTTTGTGGAGACTTCGAGTGTTGGGTGTTTTTCTGCCGTCAGAGTCAAACTGAAGCAACTGCACCAGCAACTCTAAGTTGCCGTCTTGGTCTTGGGCTAGGTCAGCAAGTTCTCCTTCCAGCAAGTTTGCTTGGCTGAGCACCTGCATGGCGTCCTTGACTTCCTGGACGTCCACTTGGCTTTCTTCTTCACTCTCTAAGTCACTCATCCACCTGCCTGGGTCTTTTTCAAGGGAGATCCTGGAAATGTCAGGGTCGTCGTAGGGAAGATCTTGCATCATTTGTTCGAAAGCAAGCGAAGAGTTGAGTGAAGGAGGGGAAGGGATCTGCAAGGGCATGCAGGCCCAGTCTTTTTTAAGTAAGTTGTGGAACTGTTGTTTGTTGGAACTAGGAGTTTGTATAGGTTCTCCAAGTTCATCGTCAATTAGTTGGATTTGGAGTTTATGGTTGGCACTCATTCGGTACCTAGCTTGTTTTTGTTCGTTTAAGCTGAGTTCTAGTTCTTTGATGTTATCGTCCCAGATCTGTTTGATTGTTTTGAGTGAGCTGTTGAATCTGTTTTCTTTTAACTGGTTTCCGTTTTTGTCGTTTAGTTTTTGTTTGACGAAGTCAGACTTTTTTTTCTGAGACTGGGACTTTTTCTTTTCTTCTTGGTAAAAAACTCTGTTTTTGGACTTAAGAGTTTTGTAGTTACTGTGGAGTTTTTTAAATAAGTTTTCCCATTTTCCAGCGAGTTCTTTGAACTCAGCTAGCAAAGCTGTGCTCTTCTGGTCTTTAAGCATCCTTAAGAGTTCCTTTTTCTGTGCACCAATCTCTTCTGCTGCTTTTGGCCGGAAACACCTTCCAGAGGACTTCTTCTCAAATGTTTCCATTTCTAATATTTAACAGCTTGCATTTTCCAACCAACTTGTAACATGTTTCTAGAGTCCCACTGTCCGAATAAACATTAATAATGGAACAGAAACGCTTCCCAGCCCCCCCAGCTGACCGAAGGCAACTCAAAACTCCCAAAAAGCCCCTCTCCAACACCATGGCTGACCTCATGGTGCGCCAGGTCAACCAACTGCGGCAGTCCCTTAATGAATTTCAAATCTTGCCCAACAGAACAAACCCCAAACTTAACTACCAAGACTTGCCTTCTTCCAGCAATATAATAGTCTTTGGGCCTAGTGGCTCAGGCAAGTCATCTTTAATCCGGACTTTCTTCAGAGCACTCCACAACACCTCTGAACTCCCTGGAGAAATCAGACACAAAGTAGTGGTCAAAGGTACTTCCCGGAACGAAGGAACTACCCTCTACACCACTGTGACTCTTAAAGAACCTGGAGACACTGCTGGCATCAAAGTCCACGACACTCGAGGTCAGATCTGGATGGACTCCAGAGAACAAGCACAAGCTGAGTTAGTTCTCCAAGGCAGAGTCAAAGACATGAGCCGGGTTGAACAAAGAACCCAGAGGTACGCTTACTTGCTTTGGGAGTTCTGGAAGTCACAAAGTCAACTTTTCCCTACTGAGATCATGAAAAAGACCCCCACTCTAGAAGACAAGCCCCACTGTTTGCTGTTTGTGTTTGACGGCAGCTTAGAAGAGATTCCTAACGGAGAAGAAGAAACCCAGTTTTACAAAGAAATCCTCCAAATAGCCCGCAGCAAAGGCTACTTCTACCCACAAGTAGTGCTCACTAGAATTGACAAAGTAGAAAAAGACATTGAAGCAGAAGAAGAACTTAGGGAAATCTTGGACATGAAAATCGAAAGTGTAGTTTTGAAGCTGGGAATTCCAAGGAGTTCAGTGCACTTCATTGAGAACTACCATGAAGGGAAGTTCGAACCTGAACTCAACATTGACTTCCACTCACTCAGACTGCTGCATGAGTCTGTACAGCAAACCGATGCATTCCTGCAGTCCCAACTCAGAGAAAAACCTTCTTGTGAAATCCAGTAAGTAATTTAAAAATGTACGACACAGAAATATCTTGGACAGAAACCTTCCCTATTTTACTAGCAGCCACCTTCACAGCTTCGCTTTCGGAGTTCTTGAGTTGGCTACTTATTTACCGTTTCGACGAGTTCAAACAAACCAAAAAGTCAATAGAAACGATCTCTAAACAACTAGAAAGAGAAAAGGACAGAATGGTGACTGCTTCAGAACAAAAAAACCAAGAAAAGAAAATAGCCAAACTCGACAGTTCTTTGAAGAGCTGGAACCAGAAACTCAGCATGTCCAAAATGAAGAGCACAGGAATCATAGCTATTTTCATGATAGCCTTTATGTCAACTCTGAACAGCACTTACCACGGAGTAGTGGTGGCCAAACTTCCTTTCGTGCCTTTTTCCATGCTGCAAGGAATCACTCACCGCAGCTTGCCAGGAAACGACTACACAGACTGCAGTATGTTGTTCATTTACATCCTGACTTCTTACTTGATGCGACAAAACATCCAGAAGTACTTTGGGTTCACTCCCCGGACTCCCTTTAGCATGTGGGACCAACCCTCTAGGTAATTAATTAAACTGAGGAACTCTCAAAAACACAAAGGGAAAGAAGTCTTCTCCGTCTTCAGTTTCTTCGCGGGTTCCGTACATCTCAGGGTTCTCTCCGGGGTTTATGAAGCGCTTTATCATAGTGTCAATCACCTTTTTTTCTCTGCCTTGCTCAGGAGTGATGCACGCACAGTAAAACTGCGGAGGCAACGAGTACCTCAAAACAGACTCCACAAACACCCTCATTGCTTTCAGGTGTACCAGAGCAATGTAAAGTTCACTGAAACTGACTTTGCAAGACCTCGAAAGCAGGTTGTGCTGGTGCTGGTAGGACTGCTTGGCCTTTTCTTTGGACTCTTGTTGGTTAGAAATGTACTCAGGGTCCAAACAGTACTCCCGAACTACCCACTTGTTGCTTTTACAAGCTGCAGTGAAGGAGTCAGTGGAAGCAGCCAAAAGCACTACTCTCCAGATAGTTAGGTCGTCTTTGTCCTCTACTTGGAACTGCTTGGTGCTTCTAGGAACTACTCCTTCGTCCAAGAACTCGTAGGTCTCCAACCACTTGTTGGTGTCTTTTCTAGGGAGTATAACACACAGTGTTTTGAGGTTTTCTGTAAACACAAAATCGTTTTGGGAACACACTTTGGAAGTTAAAACTTCAGTCAGGTCCTTGGTGATTAAGTTCCCTGACTCCTTTTTCGAAAAAGCAGACACAACATTCCTGGACTCCTGGAACTTAGCAGCTTTGTTTTTAACGTCTTCGTCCATAGTGCGGAGTCGCTCTCCGATTAGGGAAGAAAGTTCAGCTAAGGACTTAGTTGGGGGGTACTTAGAGTTGTTCCACTTAAAGTTGGCTAAATAAATCTCAGGAGCAAGTGTTTCTTGCACTCCAGGGTTGGGGTTTTCTATTTTGAGTTTAGAGTTAGGCTCAATGTCGCTGTACTGGCGTTCTATCTTCTTGATAGTGCCCTCAAGGTGGTGGTCTAGTTTGCCAATTTCGTCTGCAAGGGAAACTAGATTGTCTAAAGAGCCTACTTTAAAGTGGTTGGGAACATTAAACCTGAAAGCTTGTCCTAAAGGCCTTTGGGTTCCCAGAACTTCTTCCCGAATCACAGACCAGGTGCTTTCTTCCTGGTTACTGCCACAGTACACTGATACAAGCCAATGCTCCATTTATTGTCAGAGATGGACATACCAAAAATAGAGCTGCACGCCCACTTGCACGGCTCTATCCGCAGGTCAACTTTGCAGGAGTTTCTTTCCCAAGAGGGTTCCTCTGAGTCTTTTTCCCAAAAAGTAACTTTGGAAGAGGCCTTTCGTCTTTTCAAGTTAGTCCACTCAGTAGTTACTACTCCGCAAAGGGTATCCAAGATTATACAAGAAATGATAGAAGACTTCCAGGCAGAGGGTTGTGTTTACCTAGAAATCCGAACAACTCCTAAAGCTTCAGACCACATGACTAAAAGGGACTACATGCAAGCTGTCACAGAAACTATACAAAACTACTCTGGACAAATGACTGTAAAACTCCTGGTAAGTGTAAACAGAAGCTTCTCTTTGGAAGAAGCTAAAGAGAACCTTGAACTAGCTAAGAAGTCCTCTGTATGTGTAGGTTTGGACTTTTCAGGAAACCCCACAATTGGAAAGTTCAGCCAGTTCAAAGCAGTTTTTGAAGAAGCAAGAGCTTCTGGACTCAAAGTAACCGTTCACACTGGAGAAGTTCCTGACGAACAAGATACCCTTGAAATCCTAAACTTCAAGCCTGACCGACTGGGCCACTGCAACTTTTTAAGCGAAGAAGCCCAACAGTTTATAGTAGAAAACAAAATTCCCATTGAAGTTTGTCCTAGTTCCAACATGGCTACTATTGGACTTGACTCAATCATAGACCACCACTTCGGGTACTTCTTTAGCAGGAACCACCCAATGGCTGTTTGCACAGACGATACTTTGCTTTTCAACACAAGTTTGACTCAAGAACTAGAGATTCTGCGCAAAGGCTTTGGACTTTCAATTGAAGACTTGAAAAAGCTGCAACAAGACGCTGCAGACATGGCTTTTTCAGAAGTTAAGTTAATAAATGAAATTGCCTAAGTTAAAAGTTTACCAACTAGAAAAAGGCTCTAAAAACAGGCAACTAAAAGTTCTTAGGTTGCTATTGGCAGGAGTGGCTGTAACTTTACCTTTGATAAACTACTTTTCGAGTTCAAACCAAACAGAAGTCCACGAAGTTTCTGAGTCAGACATGCTTGAACAAGAAGGAAGAACCCTTTTGGAAAACACAAACACTAATAATTCAAACTAAATAATAAAGATGATGCTCCTTTTGTTGGGGTTGTGTCAAGCTGCTAAAGTCACCCAGATAGCCACTCCAAACAAAGACTTTGTTGGCCCCACAGTTTTTTATGGACTAAGTAGCTTGTTTTTGTTTGGGGACTTCGAAGACCTAGACCCTAGCAACTATCAAGTCAAACTAGGACTGAAAGACTGCGATCTGCTTTCTATAAAGCTAGATGAGATTGAATGCATCATTCCTCCCTGGCATGATATTGACGATGAAATTGAACCTGAACTGAAAGTTTTGCATAACTCTGTTCTGATATATTCAGAGTCCAATGTTTTTTCTTATGGAAAGTGGCCTCTTCCTCTAGTTGTTTTCAACCCCAACGAAGCAGTTGCTGGGGATACTGTTAACTTTTACTTCCTCAAAGAAGAAACTGACCAAGAAAACATAAAACATCTAGCGATCGGAGGAGTCGATGTGATCCTTGATCCTGCTCCTATAGAAGCTTCAAGGCCGTATATTATAAATGTGGAGTTAGGCAACAATGCCCATGGAGACCATACCTTAGAGTACTCCTTTTGGGGCAAAACAAGAGGGTTCTTGTGGGTAGGAGGGTACACTGTTGAAGGCACTGAGTACCCTTTCAGAGTTATTGCTTCTGTTGAAAGTATATCTGTCAACTTAGGCAATGAAACAATGATTGCTGGTAAGTCTTTTCCTAGTGAAACTTCCAGAATAAGGGTGGAACTGGACGGCACTGAGTGTCAAGTTACTCAAGCCAGTTTCAGTAGTATTAAGTGCATCAATGGAGTCTACTTTGATGCTAAGAACTCAGAGTACTATCAAGGAAGTGCAGGCTTAGTAAGGGAAACATACACTCAACGAAACATTAGAGTTGCTAGTGAACTTGTGAACAGAGAAGTTATCTCTTCAGCAACGATACTCACAACTACTGACAGTTACGACTCCTTGATTTACGGACTCTTTAGAGCTCCCCGGACTGGAGATTATACCTTTTATGCTTCTTTTAGAGGAAGTGTTAGGGTGTACCTTAGTTCGGACTCTAGGTCTTCTAACAAGCAAGAAGTCATTAACTCAAGTCAAGAGTCAAATGAATACTTGTACTTTACCTCTGAGAGCAATGAATCTGGGCCTATAGCTATGGTGGAAGGAGAGTCTTACTACATAGAAATAGAGCATTTGAGCTCTGCAGGAAGAATTTCTTTTTCTTTGGGAGTGAGGATCCCTGGCAGTGGGTACAGAAATGGATTCCCTATGGTGAAGAAACTAGACTTGAGTTCAGGCACTCTCAGTTACAATTACCCTTTTATCTACAAAAGCCAGATCAAAAGAATTTGGAATTTTCAACCTGATGAATGTAGTTCTAGAAATGGCAAGCACCAAAACTACATTAGCAAAAGGTACTTTAACCTATACGTTTACTGTCACGACAATTACCTTTATGCGCTGCTGCCAAGTTACATGAACCCTGACCCCAATGACTTGAAATTCAAAGTAGACGGAAGTGAAGTTTATGGAGAAACACTGCATCAAGCTTCTTCGGAGTCCCAGTTCTGGTTTGTGATTCCTTCGGACTTCTTGAGAACTTATGAAACCAGACCCCAACTCAGAGTTTGGATTGATGACAGACTCACTCTGTGTAGAGGAGACTGCCAGGTTTCTCTGTTTTGTGCTGAAAACTGTGCAGCATGTTATTCCCCTTCGGAACTCCAGTGTTTAGAGTGTTCTCAAGGTTACTACTTAGTTCAGGGTGTTTGCACTGATTTGTGTCCTACTGGGTACCTTTGTTCTTCTAAGGAGTCTAAAGTTTCAAGTTCTAGTTTTGTGTTTCACCTGCAACTCAACACTATGCAGAATGTAGTTAATGACCTCCAAAGCTCCATTCCAGTGCTTACAGGTATTAATGACCAGTTCTACCCATTTTTCCATGAAACAGACCCCTACCCCACTAAGGACAGAGGTTACTACTTCAGAGGGTCTTCAGTTATGCAACTGCCGCCTTATAACAACGTTTCAGAGCCCTTACTAACTCTGTCTCCTGAATTCACTGTAGCTGTTTGGCTTAGGCCAGTTTCTGGGTGGGGAACAGTTCTGAGTAAACAACAAACTGACTCCAAAAGCATTTTGGAAATTGAATTGAGTAACTTTTATGTGCTTGTTAACTCTTTACAGAGTCAAAGCCAACTAAGCAGCTACTGGAACTTGCTGTTGGTAAAGGTGTTTTTAGAGTCTGAGTTTAAACTTGAAGTTTACTCCAACACTACTTTGATAACCTCAGAGAGTTTAGGAAGTAACTGGTTTCGCGACACACAAAGCCACTACTTAACTCTAGGAGCTAAGCACTCCTTGGCAAACTTCTTTAAAGGCTTCATATGGGAAGTTAGGGCTTACAACTCAGCAATTCACACAAATACTTTGCTAGGGGATTCTTGTGGGGACTGTGAGTTCTGTCCTGTTTATCATGAATGCTTGCCTTTGTGCCTGATTAATGAGTTTTGGAACGGAGAATACTGTGAGCAGTGCAAGTCCGACTGCTACTTTGGCTGCTTAAACAACTCCACTTGCAGTTTATGCAACAACGACCTGTGCACTAACTGCAACTTTGAGCAGTGCACTAGCTGTGTAGAAAGTGGAAAGTTAAACTCCCAAAGAACTTGTGAGTGCTTAGAGGGCTATTCCAGTAAGTACGGGTTCTGTGAAAGGCAGCTCTTCAGCGCCCAACTCAAAAACAAAGACAATCAACTGATTTTAGAGTTCTCCGAAAGTTTAGAGTCTGAACTGAACAAACAAGACTTTAAAATAACTCTGCAAAATGAAAACATCAAGTTCAGGTATGAGATGGAAATGACTAGTGATAGGGAGTATAACATCACCATGGACTTTCAAGATTATGTTTCTAAGGGAGAAATAGCTCTGCTTGAGTTTAAAGGGGACATCACTAGTCAAAGCAACTACTTACTAGCAAACAAAACTTTGAAAGTAGAACTAGAAGAGTATGATCCCTCTATTTCAGTAACTGAGGAATCCAAAACCAGAACTCAACAAGCAGTATTAGTAGCAACAACAACAAGCAGTGTCTCACTATTCATTTCTAACCCCTCTGATTTCTGGAGAGTCATGAACACTCTAGAGATACTTTCCTACATTCCTTCAACTAACAACCAACTCACACCTACTCTACTAGGGTTCTTTGAAGGACTGAACATGCTGGACTCCATTCCAGTTGGAGTTGACTACTTGATTCAGCTTGTAACTGGAGAGGAGTCTAGCTACTTCACTAAGTACCTAGCAAGTGACTCGAAACTGTTTCTTCTGAACGCTGGAGTCAGCATACTCATCATAGGCATTCTGCTACTGCTCTGGCCTTTAGTGTGGGTGCTTTCAAAGGCCCCTTACTGCAAAGCACCATTTAGCAAACTACTAGCAGAGTACAGGTTCAATGTGTTCACTAGGTACTGGATGCAGTGCTACCTGGACTTGTCTATTGCAGGGTTTGTTCAGTTAGTTTCAGTGCCCAATGTAGAGGTAGTAGGAGTCTTTAACTATGCCTCTGCGTGCTTTGTAGTGGTTCTTCTTGGAGTAACTCCAGGTGCCTTGTTTCTGTTTGTGAAAAGAAACAGAGAAAACATAGTTAATGAAGACCCAGAGTTCTACCAGAAGTGGAGAGCACTGCTTTACGAGTTCGATTGCACTGATAATCCAGAATTTTCCTTCTTCTACTTTGTGTTTACCTTAAAAAGAGTAGTTTTTGCAGTCAGTGTTGGAACCTTAGGAGCCTACCCCTATTTCCAAGCATCTCTGAACTTAGTTTGCATGCTGGGGTTCTTTGGTTTCATACTGGCAGTTAGACCTTACCCCAAGAACTCAGTTCTAGCTTTTTCAATCCTAGCAGAACTAGTTACCAGTTTAGTGTTTACCCTAGTAGTTTACTTTCTGCAAAACAACTGGCGATTAATAGACACTCTAGTAGAGCAGTTAATCATTTGGCTAGTTGCTGGAATAACTGCAGTTCAATCCTTGGCACCTTTGTTCAGTCTGCTTGCTAGGTGTTGTTCTAAGAAAACCAACTCAGTAACTAAAGTAGTAGTTTTGGATGGAAATAGTCAAGGCCAAGTCAACGAAACAAGAGGACAAGTAGCTACTACTATGTTTAGTCCTGAGACCCAATTCAGGAAAGAATAGCTTAAGTAATTAATCATTACTCAATATCTCTGATGCAGGAGCTTACTAGATTCACAGTCATGGTTAATTTCTTCCAGTTTACATTGACTAGAATTTGAAGAAATTCCAAAATAGGTCTTTATCAAAACTCAATAGAAATGAATTAAAGTAATTATTGATTGGGTTACTAAAGCTTCAGACCGCTTCTAGAGTCTGGACAGAAGACTTATTCGGTAAAATTAGGACTAAGAACCGTTAATGCTATATAACTTCTCTCACATATAATGAGTCTAAGTTTAAGCTTTAAATTCCTGAATATTGAACTCTTAGCACCAGAATGGTGAATGAATTATATCATTATTTTGTTATTCCTTCTTCAGTGGATTTTCTACGGATTTCTCTGAGTGTTTCATGTTCAGTTTTTCGGTTTTTATTTGCTCTCCAAATTCTTTGCTATGCAGTACTGTGGCTAGAGATCATTTTGTTGTCCAGGTTTTGCAATTTTAGGTCTTCTTTCTTGGCATGCTGAGCATTCTTCGGTTATGTGGCTTACTGTTTCTGTCTGGCTGCACATTTGATAGTTGTTCCATTTTTGAAGGTGCCTTTTGTTTGTATGCACGCTAAGTCGTAGATCGTTGCTATTGAGCTTCTCTTCGTGATGTTTTATTTAATGTAGGGCTTCATTTGGGTTTGTTTTTCCAGTGGACTCTGTTATGTTCATGAATTCTTCGCATGCTTTGCTGAACCTTTTGGGTGAAAGAATTATAAATATGAAAGGTGCTTGTGCTGTGCTTTTAGTTTTTGTAGAAATGGTTTCTGGACTTCCTAATTGTGCTACTCCCAATTCTAATGGATATACTTGCGATAGCTGTGCTTCAAACTATTACAAAAGGGGGGCTTATTGCTATGAACACTGTCCCACTAGCTTTAGCACCAATCCAAAGCCGGGGAATTAAGATATGATTGATCCAATGATGATGGGCACAAGTTTTTGACCTAAATTTCAAAGACATAACTGACTACTCAGCTAATTCTGTGGACACTTTCAGTACACCTGACGGAAGTGCATTCAGGGACTCCCAAAACAACCCTATTCCTACCCAAGAAAGGGGATCTTACCTCAAGTCCACTTTTTCTATGGTATCTGATCAACCCTACACTTACTTCATCTATCACAAATTCGCCTTTCAGGGAAGGCCCAAAGGTTCAGGAGTAATAATTCAAGCTAAAGACGACTCACAGACTCACCTAATTCTCGAGTTTGATGGAACGTCATTAGCGTTACAGAGCCAAAACACTTGGAACTTCAGACTCTGTTTACTTAGATAAAGAAGTCACTTTGCCCCAGAATATTAATGCCTGGGATAGGTTTCATTTCGGCACCTGGGATTCGGAAGTGGTAGGTGGTTTGAATTCCTTTCTAAGAAAAATGACGAGCTAGAAATCAAGACAAGAGTAGAAGACCACTGGATAATGAGTAGACCTGACATAAACACCCTGAAGTGGTACGTTGGGGATGGATTCACTGGGCTTGTTTACAGAATTGAATTTGTTAATAGCCATGATGTTAGTGTTGGCGATTCTTCTAGGATTATCAACATGTGAATTCAACTACTACGTGGACAATGACGGTTCTCGTAAGGAGTGTTCTCTGTGCAGTAATGACTGGCCTTGGTGTTACAAAGACAATAACTGCATTATATGTGATCAACAAGCTGTTTCTTCTTCCTCTTGATTGCAATTCTATCACTCAAGAACCAGATTGTTTTTAGTGCGACTACAAATGTTCTAACTGCGATGAGTTCAACAGGTTCTGTAAGTCTGATTCGTGTGTGTCTGGGTCTGGTGTTTGCTGGAGGAGTGTGCTTGAATGGCCTGTCCAATGGCGTATGGTAGTTGTCCTGGAACATTACCCACTACTGCAGTCTCAGAAGAAGACTTCGCAAGGTTCCCAAAGACTTCACTAACTTCTGTAGCAGGAAGTCACTTCTTAATGTGCTTTCACCCATTTCACCCTGGGGGTGCCTCAGATGTACTGCTTGCGAAGAACAGAGTTCTACTTTCACCTCTAGTAGGAAGCTGATTTCCACTAACCCCTTTGATGTTCTACCACGACTTCAATATTCATTTGGTCAAAGTGTCTACTTCTGGCAAGATTCTAGTTGACAAGCTTCCTTGAAATCAGTGACTCAGGCATGACACTCACTCTCGAAAACATCACACCAACTACTACTTCAGCTTCAGTCTCAGTTTCTGCTACTTCAAACTGGGTGTTCTTGGCTTTTGTGTGTGAGTTCACTTCCAGCTACCAAACCAAGTTAACTACTTACAAAGACAACACTCAAGACAGCACTGCCTCAACTGCAGACTACATCTTCAGACACTCCACAGGCAACAGCATTCAAATAGGAGGACACGACTCTTCTGGGTTCATTTACCGGATCAAAATATGGCAGACTGCGAAAAGTGACTTCAGTGCTGAGTATGAGTTTTGTGGAAGCTCTAACTGTTCAAACGACTTCTGGGACTGTGACTACAACCAGTATGAAGATGACTCTGGCAACTGTGTAGCTTGTGACGGAACTTGCAGTGAAGGCTGTGTAAGAGGAACTGACTGCATTCCTTGTTCTGATGACTTGTGTGGCGAGTGCACTAGTTTTGATGATGGTGCTTGCACTTCTTGTGTCTCTAATGCTTCTAGTGAGCCCAACTGCGTTTGCGATTCTGAGTTTTATGCACTAGAAAACGAATGCAAATCCTGTTACTCAGGTTGTAGTCAGTGTTCTTCTTCTGAGTATTACCAATGCTCAGCTTGTGTCTCAGGCAGTTACCTACTCTACTCCATGATGTGTGTTTCACCTTGTCCTACTGGGTATGACAACCCATCAACTACTTGTGACCTTTCTACTGAACTAGTGGTGGACTTGCAGTTCTACGACCAAATCAAAGGAGACTTAGACGGGTTCACCTTTGGTTCTAACATAGATAATTTCTATCCTGACCTAGACACCAACGACCCCTGGCCAGCCAAAGACAGAGGCTACTACTTCCACACTAGTGCCTTTACCCAGAAATCACTCCTAATTGCTCCTAAGTTCACTGTACTGGGATGGCTCAAGCTCATTTCTGACTCAGGCACATTCATTTACAAGGGAGACAACTCAGCTGACCACAAACTCCACATTACTTTCAGTGGAGGAAGCATTTCAGTGGACCTGACTACTGTAGACGAAGTGGTCTCTGGGTCTGGATCAACCGACTTAAAGGACTCATGGAAGTACTTTGCAGTGAGTTCAGACATACTGGGAACTGGAGAAACCAAGCTTACAGTCACCATAGACTCCTCTACTGAGTTTACTGCCCAGTCCTCTGTAGCTACTTTCTTCAGTGATGACTCTACTCATAGACTCACAATAGGAAGCTCATTTTTGTGGAGTTTAAAGGTGTTCCAGGCACCTGACAAAACAGGCACTGACTACCCCTTCTCAGGCTCAAGGAGTGACTGCCCTATGGTTTCCAGACTCAGAAGGGTGTTCTAGTTGTGTGGGATGCTCTGAAGGGTGTGTGAGGGCAGAGCACTGTAACTTGTGCAAGGATGAACTGTGCCATAAGTGTGATACCTTTGGAGTAGGATGCAAAGAATGCAAAACTAACGCTGGTGACTCCTCTGGAACCTGTGAATGAACTGATACAGGCTTGCACTTCTTCGGAATCATTGACGGATTGCAGTTCTGGTTACTTGTTGATTGAAGGAGTACGTCACTCATTCTGCCCTACAGGCTACTCTGATGTGTCTGGAACTTGCACGACTGATTGAAGGAGTATGTCACTCATTCTGCCCTACAGGCTACTCTGATGTGTGTCTGGAACTTGCACGACCTCAGACAGCTTTGTGTTCCACCTACAACCTCACGCCATTCAAGACACTGTCACAGACACCCAATCATCCATTCCAGTGCAGACAGGCAAAGACACTTCCCTTCTACCCCACTGCAGACTCCACAGATCCTATTCCTGCCAAGGACAGAGGGTTACTTCACAGAGTACTTCCTACATGCAACTACCGCCTTACACTGGAACTGCTTCTCCTTTCTTAACTCTGGGACCTGAGTTCACTCTGACAATGTGGACTAGACCTGTTAGCCAAGGCACTCTCATCTCCAAGCAAGAAGACTCTTCTACTGTGCCCACTAAACTTGAAGTTGGGCTATCTTCCATGAAGACTGTAGACCTAGACATAACTGGGTACACTGCTCAGACAGATACTCAAGCACTTACTGAAGGATGGAACTTCTTAGCTGTGAGAGACTTATCTAGACTCTGCAGTTCCTGAGTTCAAACTCTCTTTGTTCTTAAACAACACCAAAACACTCAACACAGCTTAGGAGGAAACTGGTTGGAGGACCTAGAGTCAGGGTTCTTGTTTACAATGAGGCCAAGCACTCAGACCAAAGCACTCTAACCAACTTCTATACTGGGTTTATCTGGGAAGTAAGGAATTTACAACTCAAACAAAGATCCTACTCTATTGGAGTCTTCTAGTTGTGACTTCTGCAGTTTCTGTCCTATAGACAACCAAGATCAATGCTTACCCAACTGCCTGATAACTGACTTCTGGAATGGAAGTGAGTGTGTGGAGATGTGACTCTGAGTGTACAAGTGGATGCTCTAGACAACACTTGCAACTTGTGTATAAACTCTTTGTGCATAAACTGCAGCAGCTTTGAAGAAGGAGACTGTAGTGAGTGCAAGGCTAATGCCTCTGGAAACCCTTGTGTATGCGATCCAGGCTACGGACTAGACAGACTTGACCTAGAATGTATTGAGTGTGAGTCTTCTATGGGAAGAGAAGTGATTAACAATAAGTGTTACTGTGCAGAGGGGTACTTCAATAGCAATTCTACCGGAATTGAGTGTATACTGAATGCCACTCCTCGTGCAAAACTTGTTCAGGTCCGGAGCCCAATGACTGTTTTTCATGTCATGGTTTTACCTACATAAAGACGGAACCTGCGGGCCTTGCCCTAATGGAACATACTTAGAGACTGAATGCTTAGAATGCATGGAGTTATGTGCAACTTGCATAAGTGAAGACGAATGCACAGAGTGCACAGGAAATGCGTTTCTTAACCCCAATAACACTTGTTCCTGCAACAAAGAAGGATTCACTAGCTTCAACAACTCCTGTGAATGCTTGAAGAAGTTATAAGAGACCAAGTCTGTACTAACTTCTACTCAAACTTGACTTGTGATAATAACAACCTACTTACACTGAACTTTTCAGAGCAACTAGTATTTTCACTCACCAATGAAAGCATTGCCATTCAACTCCAAAACAAAAGCATAGAATACACCTACTCATTCGAAAAGTAAACAACACCAAATATGAGATCGACCTGGAGTTTAAGAGCTATGTAGCAGAAGGAGAGATAGTTACACTGGAGTTGTTGTCTGAAGTAAACAGCACTTCAGGGCTTGGATTTGGGAGTAAACCACCTAGAAACAAAACTATCAAAGCACGATACTTACAAACCTTTATTTGATAAAGGTAAGAAAACAACATCCCAAACAGCAGCAGCAGTTGCAGGAATTACAGGCGGGATCTCAATACTTATAAACGGTAACCCTGCAGACATCTGGTCAATGATGAACACCATGCAACTACTTTCTTATCTCGTTATGACTAACAACCCACTAACCCCTACATTGAAGGGTTTTTTTGAAGGACTTGATGTGTTCCAATACGCCTCTGACTTATTCAGCTACTTACTTAAGTTAGTCACAAAAGACTCGTACTACGGAGACAAGTACGGAATAACTTCAGAAATGTTCCTGTTCAATGCTGGAATAAGCATTGATAATGTTCCTTATGCTGCTGAGTTGGCCTATCGTGTACTTTCCAAGATTCCACGTCTTCCAAGAAAAAAAAACTCAAACCAGTGCTTAGGCAGTATAGGTACAATGCATTCTTAGATGCTAGATTCAATGTTACCTGGAACTGTCGATGGCTTGCTTTATACAGGTGTCTTCAGTTCCTGACTCGGAAACAATTGAGTTGTTAACTTTATAGCAGGGTTCTTAGTTACTTTCTATAGTAGCAACTCCTTTTGTGTTGTTTGGATTCTGCAAGAAATACAGGGGCTGGATTATTAATCCGATTGATGAATCTAACTTCTACTTAAGCTGGGAACACTCTTCTATGAGTTTGACTGTAACTCTAAATTCAGCCTAGCTTAACCTACAGTATTCATTCTAAGAAGAATGCTGTTTTCGATTAACCTGGTTGCTGCTTAAACTTCACCACGATCAAAGCTAGTATCAATGCCTTTGGGTGATGTTTTTCATTGTTTTCTAATCAGTATTCCCTTTGAAAAGAAAAGACTGTTAGCTAATCTTTCTTCGGCGTTGCTCAGTTGGTGTTTCTGTATCTATTTCCTCCGGACTAACTTGGTGTGAGCTTCAATCATTTAAAATCTGCATTATATGCTTAGTAGTAGGTACAAGTGTACAGTCACTAGTTACAATCTGCTACTTCGTATACCAAAAGTGCTGTAGAAGAAAAGTTAGAAACAAGCGAGATCGCGGAGATAAAGCAGAACTCAAAACCGCATATTCTTTGGAAAGAAAGAAACCAAGCAAAAGTGGTCCCAGAAGTGCTAAGTCAGAAAACTTTGAAACAGAAGACCACACTTTCGAAATTCGAAAACAGTAAGGTTAATAATTAATTTATCTTAATCATCGAAGAAACAAGACTGGACACAAGAAAACCAAGAAGAAGCTCTCACAAAAACAGAAAGAACCACAACTACCCAGAAGCACAAAAATAGACACCAGGCAAACAACAAACACAAAAAACACAAACGACTGTGCCCGGAAGAAGAGGAAATGCAAGCGAAACAAACCCCTCTCACTTTAACTCTAAAAAGGCCCAAAAGGGGCTTGGTAACATAACAAATAAATAAATAAAGCTTACAACACTGGTTATTTCTTTTGGCTCTTTTGAAGAAGTCATAAGAAACGGTTGACAAGAATCTTCACTTTTTTAGCCATCAAAGACTCCAAAGTCTCTCCTCTCTTAAGCAACTCGTCAATATTCTTATGCATGATCTCCCTGACTTGGTCCAACTCACTTTCAATTTTCATGAGTTTGTCGGCTTCAGCAGGGTTTGGTAAGTCGGATGCTTTCCTGCAAGGAGAGGAAACTTAATTTCAGAGTCGCGTTGCAAACCCTGCCCTCCAATTCCTGACTGCAAAAAGTTCTGCATTAGTTCTGCTATCAGTGAAAACACTACGCTGAGGGTACTCAGTGTCGGTTACTACAGTCACTGCAAGTGCAGAGGGTGCTGCTATATAGCATATTCCTGCGTGTTTACTCTAATAAACCTTCTCTAGATATACAGAGAAGACTGACTGCTTCACAGGTCCCTTGTTGCACTTGCAATTTGAATCTCGTTTGGAGTTCTTGTGAAAACCACCA
This sequence comes from Fabrea salina, assembly GCA_022984795.1. Lineage (NCBI taxonomy): Eukaryota > Ciliophora > Heterotrichea > Heterotrichida > Fabreidae > Fabrea > Fabrea salina. Next base: position 2,611 of record JALIHJ010000038.1, on the reverse strand, counting down.
AAAACCACTCTCTAAGGCACTGATATCACCTCCATTTAGCAATCCAAATCCTGTGAGATAAATCTTTAATGTTCAGAAGTATTGCAGGAGCTTCAAAACTGCTCAGGAGTTTCTGAGAGGAGGAAGCTTGAGTTATCAAACTCTGGGGAAGGTAGCCTCAGTTGCTGCAGTAGCAGGTCTACTGTACCAGCTCAAAGCAATCTTAGGCAGGAGTTGAGGTCTGACTACCAAGAACTGAAGACTGAACTGAAACAGCAAATTGAAACTTACCGACAAGGAGGCCAGAGCGGACCAGCAGAGCCTGAAGAGGAACTCAATACGAAGTTGGGAGAGGATTTGGCCGTATAGAGCATATGATGTACGAACTAAGAGTAGAGCAGAAGGAACAAGCAAGGGACTTCTACTCTAAACGTAAATAAACTTAATTTAATTTGCTTGAGTCTTAACTTTTTGGATTATGCCTAGAAGATGCTTTCAAGTGGGTCTTTTGTTGCACTTAAAATTCTCTCAGTCGTCTAAGTGTTTATTTATTTATTCAAGCTGGTACAAGCCGCCTGGGCCAGATCCACTTTGAAGCTGGACATGCCTTTAACTAATTAATAAAGCTTACAACAAATCATCAGATGACGAAAGCACAGAAAGGCCAAAAGGCTGCGATTACTTCGCTAACTTCCTAGACACCCTAAGAAAATACAGGAGCCTCCGGCGCTCTGTGACCTTAACTGAAGAGGAGAAATACTCAGACGACCAATGGAGCGAAGACTCAGACTTCGAGGAGAACTCAGACTCAGATATAGATTCTTACTTAAGTTGGGAAGAAGACACAGACCTAGACTCAGAAGAAGACTCCGGACCTGGAAGTACTCCTAGAGAGGCTAAATACGGAAGAGAACCTGGACGAAGACATGGAGCTCGCAACAAAAAATCCACAAAGAAAGACAAAGGAAACTCTCACTGAAAAAGCAAATAAGACAAATTGCTCGATGCAATCACGAGGAAACCTGGACGATGAAGAACCAATTCTGGTTGAAGAAAGACAAAACGGGAAGAAAAGAAGTTAGCCTAAAAAAAAGATCAACAGAAAGGAAAAAGAATCAGGAGAAAACAACAAACGCAGCACACCCAGCGTAAAAAGAGCAACGAGGGAAAGAAGCGAAAAAAAAGAGAAAGCTCCAAGACAGCAAAAACAAAGCCCAAACAACCTTTGAAGAAACAAGACTGGACACAGAAAACCAAGAAGAGCTCTCACAAAAACAGAAAGAACCACTACCCAGAAGCACAAAAATAGACACCAGACAAACAACAAACACAAAAAATACAAACGATTGTACCCGGAAGAGAAATACAAGCGAAACAAACCCCTCTCACTGTAACTCTAAAAAGGCCTAAGGGCTTGGTAACGTAATAATAAATAAATAAATTTATCTTAATCAGCGCTATAAGCTAAGCTAGCAGTTGGAAGTTTTCTAAACTTTGCATCACTACAGCTTGTACGAAGTCACTTCTAACAACTTCGTTGTCATTGCAAGCATAGGTGCATTATACTAATAGTAACTAACAATGCTTGGCTAATAAATGAGTGTGGTGATTCATTACTTTGACTTCCAAGGAAGAGGGAACCTATAAGGTGGCTGCTGAGCTACTTAGGAATTGGACTTTGTAGACAGCAGGATCTCTCGGGAAGACTGGCCCAACTTAAGGCGAGTACGAGTTCCATCAGGTTCCTTGCTTAGAGATTGACGGGATGAAGTTAGTCCAAAGCAGAGCTATAATGCGGTACGTTGCTCAAAAGCACAACATGCACCCCCATGACGCCTACCAGATACTTGGTAGAGTCACTAATTGACTTAAAGAAGACATTATGAAGACCTTTTTCAAGCACGTCATTCTGGACAAGAACAGAGCGGCTTGGGAAAACTACATCAAGGAGTCAATGCCTGGGATACTGAGGATGTTTGAAGCTAGGCTTAACGACCAGAAGTACTTTTTGGGGGATTCCCTACAATAGCTGACTTCGAAATAGCAGAGTACTTTTTACGACAGGTGGCTCCACAGTGAAGACTCAAGAGCTGAAATGCCATTTTAAGAGAAAACGCTCCTAAGTTGCTTGAGTACTCTGAAAGGTTCGTAGAAACCTTGCCTGAAGTAAAAGCATACGTCCAAAGGAGGCCTTAATAAATGGGGAGAATCATTATAAACAATAACCTAGTTTACAGGGACCCTGAGTACAGTGAAGCACTTAGTCTCCCCAAAAGTTTTGAGGATATAAAACTGACTTTAAACTGCCTTGTGGAGTCGCCAACTTGTGCAGGTTCTCCAGAATCAAGTCTAATTGCAACTACCTTCCAGCACGCATACGCAACCTAAAAACCTTCTCAAGTGAATCTGAGCCCCTAAAAGCAATGTTTTTAGTAGTTAGGGTGTTAGGGTGTTAGGGTGTTAGGGTGTTAGGGTGTTAGGGTGTTAGGGTGTTAGGGTGTTAGGGTGTTAGGGTGTTAGGGTGTTAGGGTGTTGGGGTGTTAGGGTGTTAGGGTGTTAGGGTGTTAGGGTGTTAGGGTGTTAGGGTGTTAGGGTGTTAGGGTGTTAGGGTGTTAGGGTGGTGTTAGGGTGT